>JASAMX010007689.1:0-18351 GCA_030248175.1 Microlaimidae sp. YZB2_3 | reverse complement strand
GGGGTGACCCTCTAAAATCCCTTTTCGTAGGTGTACCCTTTGCAAGAGAGGTACGCCAAAATATGGGGGTTTTAGCCTCTTATTACCCTCCCCCCGTCTCCTTCCCTCTCTAACAACTCCACACAATTTTAGTCTTTTTTGATAAATTTAACACATAAAATGTGATAAGTATATGTTCACACAAACAAGCATAGGTGGGCAGCTTTCCGGATTTTGGGGGGTATACCCGACCCCCGAATTTCGGGGGGGGGGGGTGTCTCAAAATTTTTTTACGGGTATACCTCCAATTCCCCCTTTTTAGCGTTTTTAATGCTGGACCCCCCCCCCCCAAATTTTAAGGGGGGTGTCCGGCGTACCCCCAAATTTTAGGGGCCCCCTGGCCACCTATGCACAAAAAGCTTATTTTAGCCTTTTTGTAAGCATTTTTAAGGCATATTTTAGCGATTTTAAAATACCCATAGTTTGACCTAACCAAAAACTATAGCCCCTATATCAGATTTTAACCTTTACCCAGGGCCAGGGGTAGATCGTAGATTATCCTCCTTAAGCTTAAGCTTGGGTCTGGATCCTATCCTATTGCACTATGTCACCCATAGGTGAGAAAGGGGAGGGGGCAGGGTGGGGTCCACCCTCTAGTCTCGGAATTTGGAACCCCCCTAGACGAAAATCTAGGTGTGCTCCACCCTACCTCCAAATTTTCGAAGATTTTACCTCCGACCCCCCTCTAGAATAAGCTATGGTGAAAGATTATATAGTCGGGTTATAAATGAACAATAAACCTTAGATAAATAAATTTTTTAATATTCAGGTTATTCGTGAATTTGTTTAGAATTATTACATTGAATGATTATCAAACAAGCTTTGGAGGAATTGTCTTTTTTGGTAAAGTAACAGTACATCCTCCTAAGATGCATTAAACTAAATAACACAGATGAAAACAAGTCCAAATTTTTTTGTCAAACTTTCAATAAATTTGATTTACTTTGCTGAAATTTTAAGTGTTGTACCCTTTTTGGACCCCCCTTTTCGGAACTTCAGGGTTGTACCCTTTTCGGGGTTTGGACCGCTTCCTTATCAAAACTCTAGCTGACTACCCCAATGCCCTTTCTCTGAGAATTCAAAATTACCGAAAACATTTAACCTGTTCATTGTCGCAGGCCACCATTTCACCGTATGAAGTTTTATTGCAGATGCACCACCGTCGCTGGTCTCCGTCCGCTTCCTGCTCATCTTCACCGTTCTCCTAAAACATTACAACAGTACCATTAGCTACAAAACCATATGAAAACAACAATAAAACAACACTATACATGGCCTTAGCCGCCAGACAGGGGGAACCATAGGTGGGAAGGAGGAGTTGGGGAATATAGGTGGAAGCATCCCAAATTTTCGGGGGTGTCCCGACCCCCGAAATTTGGGGGGGGTGTCCCAAAAATTTTTTTTGGGGTATACCTCAAATACCCCATCTTTAAGGTATTTGAGGTATACCCCAAAAAAGTACCACATCGAGTGCCATTGAGGTGCCATTGAGCCACCAGGACCGTGCTAACCTTCAGGCAGCACACAACGGGCCTACTGGTACCACCTGGTTGCTGGATCTTTTCTCTTATAGAAATGAGTCCAGCATGGCATGGCTAGAAAAAGGTTGTTGTACGTCGGTCACAGATGACAGTTTCCCATCTATCAAACCAGCGAACAAATACAGCTCTAATGTGTGTGGACTTTGTACCACTGGCCTTGCAGGAACACCTATGCTGCCCATGTACGACGTTAAATAGTAAGATCAATAGCAGGCGACTAAAAAATCCTTTAGACGAAGACCTCGGAATGGGTGACTAATGCTTGCAGTGAATACTCTAGCGGTAAGGTTGCCAACGTTATTAATGTTGGAGTAAGCAGTCTCTACCATAGGGGTGACATTCTCGCCCCTCCTGGCTTGTCTTAGCACCTGCCCCTTGCATAATCTGCATAGGAGAGATAAGTTTTAGGTAAAGCGAAGAACAACAAAATCCTATCTTTAATGTCTTTAGAACTGGGGACCTCCTAAGTTTTAGAGGAGGAGGTGTCGGCTATAAAAGGGATGTTTTTGGGGGGTATAACCATAATGGGCGTTGGTCCGGGTGGGGGGGTTAACCCCATTAGGGGGAAGGGAGTTAAATCCGAGAAACGCAAAATACCCTATCGTTTTTTTTTCTGGGTGCATTTTCCCTATCGTTTTTCGATTTTGAAGGAAAAATAGGGTAAAAAACGCTAATTTTAGGTCAAAAAGCCCTTTTTATTGCGTTTTTGAGCTTTTTATTGCTTAAAACATTCATTTTGACCTCAAAACTTAAGTTTGGAGTCAGTTAGAAGTCATTTTAAGACATTTTTTTCTACATTTTTCCAAAATTTGGGGGGGGGGTTTAACCTTTTCTCCCCCCCCCCCACTTCTGAGTGGGGGGGGTTAAACCCCCCTTTTCAGAATTTGGGGGGGTTAACTCCCCCAACCCCTCCCCGTGCCCATGTATGGTATAACCCACAATATGGGAGTTGGTCCGGGAGTGGGGGTTAAACCCCAGCTAAGGGGCAGCAGTTAAATCTGATAAATAAAATACCATATCGTTTTCTCTGGAGTGCATTTTACTGTTTTTCGATTTTGGTAGGAAAATAGGTAAAAAACGCTAATTTTAGGCTCAAAAAGCCCTTTTTTATTGCGTTTTTGAGCTTTTTTATTGCTTAAAACATTCATTTTGACCTCAACGCTTTGGAGTCAGTGAAAGTCATTTTAAAGACATTTTTTTTCTTCATTTTTCCAAAATCGGGGAACGGAACTTTTCTCTCTCTCACTTCTGAGTGGGGGACGGCTAATTTTTCAGAATTTGGGCTCAGCTCCCAGTGCCGGTGCCATGTACCACGTGCTCACTCTCTACCTATGGGGGTTTATACCCCTCAAAAATTCCCATTATAGCCGCACACCTCCTAAAATTTGGGGATACCCCGGAATAGTGGCGTAGCCAGGATTTTCATTTGGGGGGGTCTGGGGGGAGAAAAAAGTACCACAAAAATTGGCGCGCAGCGCCGTCGCCTGCCCGCGTAGCAGCGGCAAGCCGACGCGAAGCGTCGGCTGGGTAGTATGGGGGGGGGGTGTCCTCCATAGGCGAGAACGGTCCTGAGGCAAAGGCATATGCCCTTTTTAGCTATGTATTAAATGATACAACCCAACGAAATTAAAACGAAACTAAAAAATGATAAATGAACAATTCTCGTGAAGTGTAAAAAAATTTTCAGTTTTTTGAATATTTTTATGCTTTTGGAAAGTATCAGAAATGTTTCTGAATTTATATATAAAAAAAAAAAATTTTTCTCCCCAAAAAATCAAAAAACGTAAGGGTACTCCCCCCTTACGAAAAAATCCACCTTTGCCGGGAGTTGGGGGGGGGGGGGGGGGGCGGCGGCGGCCACCACCCGCCCCCTGGGTACGCCACTGCCCCGGACACAGGAGGCACCCCCCTAAAATTTAGGCGCTCCCACCCAGCACTAAAAACACTAAAAAATGGGAAAAGTATTTGTGTGCCCCTAAATTTTTTTTGAGAACCCCACCCCTCAAATTTCAGGGGTTGGGTATACCCCCCCTAAAATCCGTAGGCTACCCATTGAGTGAACCTGCCTGTACTTCCTTCCTTCCTCTATTGTTTCGATTTTTTTGTAAACTGAAAAATCAATTTTTTTGGTTTTATCGATCATTTTTAAGTTTTTCAACTCGGTTGTGACTTGTCACACCGGTGTGAGTCAACCTGCCTGTACTTCCTTCCTTCCTCTATTGTTTCGATTTTTTTGTAAACTGAAAAATCAAATTTTTTGGTTTTATCGATCATTTTTAAGTTTATTGCAACGATTTTTGCGTATTACGTGTTGAATTGTTTCCATAGATAAGAAAGGGGGAGGGGGCAGGGAGTCTTAGCCTCAAAATTTTGGGACCTTTCTCACATTGGCACACGCGGATTTCGGACACCGGAAATCGGAGTATCCGGATTTTAAAAGAAATGGGGATGTTTGGCGATGCGGATGTGGGGACATTCCTAAACATAACAACATTTTTCCTTTGTGGGCTGAATGTCTAGGCGATCAGAACATGATTTTGGCTAATATAGTAGTGGGAACGTGCCTCCTGTTTTTTTCTAACAACCACTGAATAGAATGCATTTTTTATGCATGCATAAGGAAGGAATAACATGCAGTTCCCTCAATGGGTAGCCTCCCGGATTTTAGGGGGGTATACCCAACCCCTGAAATTTGAGGGGTGGGGTTCTCAAAAAAAAAATTTGGGGCATACCTCAAATACTCCATTTTTAGTGTTTTTAGTGCTGGGTGGGAGCGCCTAAATTTTAGGGGGGTGTCCTGTGTCCGGGGCAGTGGCGTACCCAGGGGGCGGGTGGTGGCCGCCGCTCCCCCCCCCCCCCAAATCCGGCGAAGCCGGATTTTTTCGTGAGGGGGGAGGACCCTTACGTTTTTTGAATTTTGGGAGAAAAATTTTTTTCTTTATATATAAATTCAGAAACATTTCTGATACTTTCCAAAAGCATAAAAATATCCAAAAAACTGAAATTTTTCCCGCTTCGCGGGAAGTGTACATTTATCATTTTTTAGTTTTTTTTTTAATTTCGATGGGTTGTATCATTCAATACATAGCTAAGGCATATGCCTTTGCCTCAGGACCGTTCTCGCCTATGGGGGACACCCCCCAGACCCCCCAGCCGACGCTTCGCGTCGGCTGGCGCTGCTACGCGGCGCAGGCGACGGCGCTGCGCGCCGATTTTGTGGTACTTTTTCTCCCCCCAGACCCCCCCAAATGAAATCCTGGCTACGCCACTGGTCCGGGGTATCCCCAAATTTTAGGAGGTGTCGGTTATAATCGGAATTTTTGAGGGGTATAAACCCCCATAGGTGGGGAGGGGTTGGGGTTATACCCCCCAAAAAAATCCCGTTTATAGCCGACACCTCCTCCTCTAAAATTTAGGAGGTCCCAGTACTAAAGACGCTAAAGATAGGATTGTTGTTGTTGTTGCATTACCTAAAACTTATCTTCCCTATGCAGATTATGCAAGGGGCAGGTGCTAAGACAAGCCAGGAGGGGCGAAAAAATGTCACCCCTATGGTGGAGACTCTTCGTCCAACATTAATAACGTTGGCAACCTTACCGCTAGAGTATTCACTGCATGCATTAGTCACCCATTCCGAGGTCTTCGTCTAAAGGATTTTTTAGTCGCCTGCTATTGATCTTACTATTTAACGTCGTACATGGGCAGCATAGGTGTTCCTGCAAGGGCAGTGGTACAAAGTCCACACACAATAGAGCTGTATTTGTTCGCTGGTTTGATAGATGGAAAACTGTCATCTGTGACCGACGTACAACAACCTTTTTCTAGCCATGCCATGCTGGACTCATTTCTATAAGAGAAAAGATCCAGCAACCAGGTGGTACCCGTAGGCCCGTTGTGTGCTGCCTGAAGGTTAGCACAGTCCTGGTGGCTCAATGGCACTCGATGGGGTACTTTTTTGGGGTATACCTCAAATACCCTAAAGATGGAATATTTGAGGTATACCCCAAAAAAAAATTTTGGGGGTCGGGTATACCCCCGAAAATTTGGGATGCGTTCACCTATAACCCCAACTCCTTCCCACCTATGGTTCCCCTCGTCTGGCGGCTAAGGCCATGTATAGTGTTGTTTTATTGTTGTTTTCATATGGTTTTGTAGCTAATGTACTGTTGTAATGTTTTAGGAGAACGGTGAAGATGAGCAGGAAGCGGACGGAGACCAGCGACGGTGGTGCATCTGCAATAAAACTTCATACGGTGAAATGGTGGCCTGCGACAATGAACAGGTTAAATGTTTTCCGTAATTTCGAATTCTCAGAGAAAGAGCGTTGAGGTAATCAGCCAGAGTTTTGATAAGGAAGGGGTCCAAACCCTGAAAAGGGTACAACCCTGAAGTTCCGAAAAGGGGGGTCCAAAAAAGGGTACAACACTTAAAATTTCAGCAAAGTAAATCAAATTTATTGAAAGTTTGACAAAAAAAAAATTTGGACTTGTTTTCGTCTGTGTTATTTAGTTTAATGCATCTTAGGAGGATGTACTGTTACTTTACCAAAAAAAGACAATTCCTCCAAAGCTTGTTTGATAATCATTCAATGTAATAATTCTAAACAAATTCACGAATAACCTGAATATTAAAATATTTATTTATCTAAGGTTTATTGTTCATTTATAACCCGACTATATAATCTTTCACCATAGCTTATTCTAGAGGGGGGTCGGAGGTAAAATCTTCGGAAATTTGGAGGTAGGGTGGACCCCACCCTGCCCCCTTCCCTTTCTCACCTATGGGTGACATAGTGCAATAGGATAGGATCCAGACCCAAGCTTAAGCTTAAGAAAGATAATCTACGATCTACCTTTGGCCCTTGGTAAAGGTTAAAATCTGATATAGGGGCTATAGTTTTTGGTTAGGTCAAACTATGGGTATTTTAAAATCGCTAAAATATGCCTTAAAAATGCTTACAAAAAGGCTAAAATAAGCTTTTTGTGCATAGGTGGCCCCTAAAATTTGGGGGTACGCCGGACACCCCCCCCCCCCCTTAAAATTTGGGGGGGGGGGTCCCAGTACTAAAAACGCTAGAAATGGGGTATTTGAGGTATATCTTAAAAACAAATTTTGGGACACCCCCCTCCCCCAAATTTCGAGGGTCGGGTATACCCCCCAAAATCCGGAAAGCTGCCCACCTATGCTTGTTTGTGTGAACATATATTTATCACATTTTATGTGTTAAATTTATCAAAAAAAGACTAAAATTGTGTGGAGTTGTTAGAGAGGGAAGGAGACGGGGGGAGGGTAGTAAGAGGCTAAAATTCCCATATTTGGCGTACCCTCTTGCAAAGGGTACACCGAAAAAGGGATTTTAGAGGGTCACCCCTTAAGAAGAGGCGGTATCGTACCCTCCCCTCCCTCGGGCACCTTGTGGGGGGGTTTTTTTTTTTTTTTTTTTTTTTTTTCCCTGGGGGGGGGTGGGGGGTCCCCCCCCCCCCCCCCCTGGGTGGACCCTCCTTTGCCTTTCATTCTTAGCTATGGCGTAATCGGATAGTCTTATTATTTTTAGCGTTACATTTTAAAACTTTACGACCGCAATGTAAACAAAGCAGAGTTTGTGATATCTTATTTAGTTAAAATCGCAAACATAAATTCCCAAGTGGGAACGGAAACGCTAATTTTGAAGCTTTGTCCTGTATACTGATAACTTTCGCTAATTTTTTGCTGGCCACATACAAAGCTTATGCTCTCACGCTCTCGTTAGTAAAGAAAAATCTACCTTATTGAAAATGTGCTTTTTTTGTTAATTATTCACACGTTTGTTTCAAAAACATTTAAAAATATCCCAGCAACAGTGTTAATATAGCGTTACGGGCGGTCAAATGGGTTTATGTACCCATAGCCGACCCTACGTGTTGATTATAGTTAGGTACAAGGTATGGGAAGGTGTTGAGTGGGGGTTATACCCCTCTCGCCTACTAAAAAAATTCGAAAACTACCGACACCCCCCTCTTCTTCCCCCTAAAATATGGTGGTACCTTGGAAACTTCCTGCTCCTACCTGAAATACAGAACGTCTCACGCTCCCATTCTGTATAAACGTGCTAAAAATGTGGTATTTAGGGGATACCTTTTCCAAAAAATTTTGGTATACTTTTTTCAAATTTTTTTTATTTAATTATACATTTTTAATAATTTGAGCAAGTTCTGACAAGAGAGCTATACATTTTCTAAAACATAAATAAATACCTCAAACAACAGTGCAGCTAGGGGGAGGGGTTGTAGGGGTGCCTGCCAACCATAGGTGAGAACGGTCGTGGAAGCTAGGGGGCGGGTTACCCGGGGTGAATCGAATTTTGAATTCTAGGAGGGGGTCCCAGGGGGTCCAAACCCCCCTAGCTTTTTAGGGGGGTCGACCCGTGGTGCGAAATTTTTAAATCTAGAGGGGGGTCAGGTGGGGTACGGTGTACAAAGCTAAACAGTTTTAAACCATAATAACTTTAATAATTGTTCTTTTTATAGGATAATACTACATTTTATTGAATAAAAAGCGATATTCTGGTATAAAAAGGGGTAAAAGCATGAATATGTGATGAAAATTCACGTTTTTGAAAGAAATTTAGTATAAAAAAGTACCTAAAACTTTCCCGAGGGGGAGGGTCAGATTTCAAATTCTAGAGGGGGGTCAGGGGTAAAAAATTCGGAAATTTTAAGGGAGGGGGGGCCACTAGATTTTCATCTAGAGAAGGGTCCCAAAATTTCAAGGCTAGGGGGTGGACCCCGCCCTGCCCACCCACCCCCCCCCCCTTTCTCACCTATGCTGCCAACACACCCCTTTTTGAGCCGTCGTCGGAATGAATAATTTGGGGGTTCACAGGAAATTTTAAAATTTTTTACGCTTCGCTCCGCTTAGCGCTTGGCTCTATTATACCTTTTTAAAACTGTTAGGTGATGTTTTTGATAAATATCAATGTCAATTTTTGAAAAAATTTTTGCGCTGTCGCTCGTTTTTTATGTTTTACGTTTTTAAAGCGAAAATAAGTGAAAATTTTTACTTTTTCTTGTCATTTTTAACGGTATTTTAAAAATTTGTAGTAGAACTCCCTACAACTCCCCGCCCGTCCTTTCAAAAATTTGTATCGAGTGCAACTTCCATTCCACCATCCCTTTTCAAAATTACACCCCTGCCTGACCTTAAACATTGTTCTCGTCACAAGTTACTAACTACCTACCTGGCTTTTTCGGTTAATTGTATTTGAGCAATATTTATATTTATTTTGTTATATGCAGTCTACTTCCTCTAAAATTTTACATAAAATATTAAAAAATGTCACAGCTCATTAAAAGGAAAGAAAAAATGTTCTTTGTAAGATCTAATTAGGTAGTCGTAGTGTGTTTGTTATTTTTTGTGATTTCGTGCAGTAATGAATGAATTATTTAGACAATCACCCCAAGACAATTATTGATTTTAATACTATGTCTCAAAAAGCAATGAAATATACTACATTTACATATTTGTGCAAAAAAATTCACTGGCTGAATAAAATCTTTGCGTTTTTATTCACAGGTGTTCGGCCAAACTAAGCTTAAAGGGGATATTTACCCTGGGGTAAAGTCCAAAATTCAAAAATATAGCTAACCAAAAACTTTTAATTAACCATTGAAATACTTTGTAAATAAATTTATTTGCATGATATAATTTTAGTCTATTTCATATTTTTGCTTTTTTCCTTTTTTCGCTTTTTTGTCCCTTTTTTTCCTTTTCCCTTTCTTTTTTTTTCTTTTTTTTCTCCTTTTTTTCTCCCCCGTCCCCCCGCCCCCCCGGCCCCCCCCCCCCCACCCGGGGGGGCAGGCCGGTCTGCTTTGTAAATAAATTTTTTCATATATAATTCTCTTTGATTGAAAACAAATTTTTTTCGATGGATGACTATTTTTATGTTTATTGTTTTGTATTGTGTTTAGTGTCCGCTGGAGTGGTTTCATTACGATTGCGTCGGCATCAAACAGCCGCCGAAAGGGAAATGGTATTGTCCGCATTGCGAAGAATCTTTCAGGCGTAGAAAACTCCCTCTTCATTCCAGATAGTGTGATAAATTTCCGCATTATTAAATTAATATTTATTATGAAATTCAGAAAGGTGTACGTGTAGTATAGTAACCAAAGGCTAATTGGTGCTATTGGGGCAACACTTTCTTCGCGCAATTTACAAGTATGGAAGGTTGTTTTAAAAGTTATTACCCCTCATTTATTTTCAACAGTGGCCAAAATACTGCTTTTTATGGCATTTTCTACTACTTTGTACTTGGACTTTATGCTACGCTCAATTTTGTTACAAATTTTATATTATTAAAAACAACAAGCGTAGCCGTAGGTTTAACTTCGTTTTGACCCCTTAGTTGTGGATTTTAGCAAGGTATTTGTCAAATTATTAGTTTTTTAGTGAAAAAAAACCTGCGATTGTTACCTTATTTTTCAAAAATTACGAAGCTGAAAACCAGTCGACAAACATGACAGGTATTTTTGCGTCTGTTTCGCTATGAACTTTTTCAAAACAAACAATTTGGGAATTATAAAATTGCACAAAATTGACCTAAATTCAATATTTTCTCAAATACCGACGAAATTTGTCATCCGCTTTTGCGGTTCCTAGGTTTAACGAAAAATGGGATTACATTACAACAAAGGTGCCAGAGTTGACTGGTCCAGAGGGCCTTTGGGCGAACCCCGCAGCAATTGCTGAGCACCTCCGGGAGTGGGAAGAGGGGTGAGCAAGGCGAGAAGCGTGCCGGACGGACCAAACCAAGGTTGATGGAAACCCTGGCTACTGGTAAAGGACAACATTACAACAAACCAAAGGTTTTATTTTATTGTTGTTGATAACCTGAAACTTATTTTCCCTATGCAGATTATGCAAAGGGCAGGCGCTAAGACAAGCCAGCAGGGGCGAAAATGTTTCACCCCTATGGTTAAGACTCTTCGTCCAACATTAATAACTATGTTGGCAACCTTTACCGCTAGAGTGTTCACTACATGCAGTGTTCACCCATTCCGAGGTCTTTGTCCAAAGGATTTTTTAAGTCGCGCCTAATATTGATCTTACTATTTAACGTCGTACATGGTCAGTATTATAGGTGTTCCTGCAAGGCCAGTGGTACAAACTCCACACACAATAGAGCTGTATTTGTCCACTGGTTTGCTAGATGGAAAATTGCCATGTGTGGCCGACGTACTACAACAAACACTCTAGCCATGCCACGCTGAACACATTTCTATAAAAGAAAAGATCCAGCAACCAGGTTTAGGTGGTAGTGGAACCCGTAGGCCCGTTAGGTGCTGCCCAAAGGTCAGCACAGCCCTGGTGGCTCAATGGCACTTTTATTTTTTTTTATTTTTTTTATTTTATTAAAACACTAATATCTTCACGAATACCTTATTCCACAAGCAGAGTGTTAAAATGATCCTTAAAAGATGGTTGTTATTTTTGTAAGAGAAGTGAACGTATTAGTAAAAAAATTATTCACATGTAGATTACAGAATGCTTTAAAAACCATAAAAAGCAATTTTATTATAAGCATAAAAAAGATGCAAGATTTTAGACCTGTAGGGTGACATCTTGTATTTTTCATATTTCATGATATTCTGCTAAGTTTTTGTGCACTTAGTTATCTGGGCATTATTATTATTGTCTTATTACAATGGCGTTCCAAAGACGCGCATGAAACGCATTCTAAAAGTCAAACGATTTATGAAGGATTGACGTAATAAACTCGTCCCCCTTCCAATCAAGACAACTTCAAGTTTAGTGAGGACGCCTTTTTGTCATGCGTTTGATGTTCACGCGATATCTAGTGGCTTTACACAATGTTGGTGAATGTCAATTACTGATTTACATTAGCATTTAAGATTAAACGGGCAACATTCCGTGAAGGTGGAAATTGTTTCATGCGCTGTAAGACCAGTCTTTGTCCGCGCAGCCGCCACAGCGTGCGTGCAACGGTGTATGATAAAAAAATAATCTCTACGGTACGGGGTTTTTAGAGCCACAAGCAGGGAACTAAGAGCTATTATAAATTTTTGAGAACTTGGAGTCACGAGCAACAAGAACTTGGAGCCTTTAAGACAAAAATTGTTTTTCGGTTAGATTTAGGTTTCGCTTAGGCTTAGGTAAGCGTTTTAGCGATTTTCATTTTTGGCTCCAAGTTTCCAACATACGGCTCCAATTTCCCCATTTGTGGCTCCAAGCTCCCTATTTTTGGATCCAAGTTCCAGCTTCAAGTTCCCAAGGCTTCATCCATCCTAAATCAATTTCTCACACTCACGAAATTTTATAAATTGTGGAAGATTTTATGGTTAAAATAAAATTTTGGCAAGCTTGTGTAATTAGTCGTAGGGTAAATGACTCATTTTCAGCCGACCTTTAGATTCGGTCAGTTTGCAATTTTCTTCCACATCTGTTCGAATTAAAATATAAATGTATTTTAAATAAAAAATCGGGGTCATATGCTGACCATCATATTTAGATAAAAAGCCATTTCCATTTATACCACCGTTAAAATAATTAACCATTACTACCATAACTTAGTAACTCTATTCAAAAATCAAAATTTTAAGAAGAAATAAGAAAAATTTTCAGGTGAATATCACGGTAACGGTACGGTTAATTTAGTTGTTATATAAATGTATGGCTAATATTTAAATTTTATCACTAATTCTGGAAGGGGTCTTGTCCTAAAACCCTAAACCAACAACAGTGTTAATATAAAGTTTTGGGTGGTCATATAGGAATATCCATAGCCGGCCTGCTACTGCCATAAATAACACTTGCATAAATCAACCGTACGGTTCATAAGATATGCTCAACAAAAAAAGTTTTCCAGTCGATCATTTATGAACACACTTTATCTAATATCATAAATAGTATTGTTTTAATTCGTTTAATAGCCCTCATTATTTATTTCATTAACGACTGCACAGAGCAGAATTACTTACAAACTAGAGACATGATTCTTAATCCATTTCCGTGATCGCCTTTTCCCTAGTTACCACGGTGATTCCTTCGTCCCGCAGTGGTGGTATTTTCCTCTGACCATTTTGCTATGTAAACTTTACCGCAATTAACATTACGTATCACCTAGCCTAGATCATACCTAGGTGAGACAGAAAAGAATAGTTATTGCTGCGCGCCGCGCACAAGTGCTCGGTTTCTTCTGCGCGACAGAGGCAGTGAGCGAGTAAATTGAAATGGTTAAAGCTAGTTCACTACAATGTACAGTAATAATTATAAGTTAAAGCATAAGCATACAGTATTAGATATCACCTATGTATGACCTGGGTGATACGTAAAGTTTACTGTTGTGGAATGTACACGCCGACACCACAATGATTAGAGAAAAACTTCACCACCGTAAAACGAAGGTTTTACCGTGGTAACCAGAGAAAAGGCGATCAGGGAAACTGGGGAATGCCTGTTTTTTATAACACGTACGAAAGAATCCTGTGAACGAATCGGTAAGTCAGTTCCTTTACACCAATAATTAATCATCTTACATGACGTAATCTTGACGTTAAACGCAAAGAATTTGCGTAAACAGTCGGCAGTAACGTTATCATAATTATAAAGAGTAGGAGTTAATGTACGTTATGAAAATTAATTTTTCTAAACAAACTGGATTCTACACACTTCCGCGAAATATATTTTTTTCTTGGATTGTTTAGTTTCCGGTGGGTATTAGTTACATAGTTTCAGTCATAGGAGTTGATGCAGTATGAGTAATGAGTATGAGTAATGAAAAATAATTTTCTAAAACAAACTGGGATCCCACCCTCGACATATTTCCGTCAGGTTTAATATTTTTGTCTTAGCTCGTGTAGTTTCCGGTGGGTATTAGTTACATCCACAGGTGGGTGTGGTGTAATAGGGGAACGGGGCTCGAAAAACTGAGGCCCCTAAAAACCCAAAGCCACTTTTCTATATAGTTTTTTCTAACGTAAACAATCTATTAGTGAGGTACGTGTACGTTGCGCAATATTTATGCTGTGTGAAACCAGTCTTTTTTTTTAGTTTAATTGTTTAAATGATTTAATTTTTTTCTTTTGTCTTATTATAGACACCTTGCACTGGAACTCGGTTTATACATGAAGTATGCAATATACATAAGTGTCACCATAATGGATAATTACCGCATCTCCTACTTATCTTTCGTAGTATGCAGATCAACCGATCGAAATTTTGCGCGCTTTCTATTTGTTGATTTGCATACCACGAAAGATAAGTAGGAGATGCGGTAATTATCCATTATGGTGACACTTATATATATTGCATACTTCATGTATAAACCGAGTTCCAGTGCAAGGTGTCTATAATTGTTGTTTTTAACGTGCTATGCTAATGATAGTTATTTTTCAGAGTTTGATTTTATTTCTTTCTGTTTTGTTAATTTTTTTCAATTGTTTAAAGTATATTAAAAATATTTTTTATTTGTTTTTATGTTGTTTTAATGTTTAAGTTTAAGGAAATTCCAGAACGCCTTGAAACCTGCTTTCGTTGTGCAGAAGAGGATTTTTTCTTTCACACTTAACACTTTACAAGGCTCAACAGCCGCAAAGTCTGGATCCGCCATAATACCAAGGCAATTTTTATACAAATGATAAAAATGCAAAAATTATTCGGATTATATACTAAGAAAAGCGGTAGAATCCTTTTCATGACTATTTTTTCCTATAACATCCAGCTTAATCTGGGTTTATTTATATAAAGTTTGCCTGAAAGGTATTTAGGCGGATTGGCAGATCTGAAAATCTTCTATAATAAAATCTTTTAAAAATCTCCGCCCATTAAAACTATATAAGAGGAACCTTTTGTAGTACCCACTTCTCTACCCTCCGCTCCACACGCTAATTACCTTGTGTTCGCCTCCCTGTCGCCCCAGCTGGCCGGTGTCGCAGAATAGATCTCCCCCCCCGGAAGATTTATTCTAGTGCGCTTTAGAATAGATCTTCCCCCCGGAAGATTTATTCTGGTGCGCTCAAAAATAGATCTTCCCCCGAAGATTTATTCTGATTTACGCCAGAATAGATCTTCCCTCCGCAGAATAGTTATCCCCCCCCCCCCCCGAAAGATCTATTCTGGTTAAAACATCTGAATAAATCTCCCCCCCTCAAAATTTGCATAAATTTAAAACATGATACGCGAGATTTTGTTAGGACAAATTTTAAAAACATAATTTTTAACACAGAAGATTAAAATGTTATATTTAGAAAAAAATAGTTTGTTTTTGTATTTTTATAAAAATAAACTAGCGTTGTTATTAATTAAAAAAGTGTTGATCATTGACATTAATAATTAAGTATTATTTAGTTGGTTTTCGGACATAAAAAGAATACAATTGCATTTGCATTAGTTCTTTTGTTTGAGTATGTAAAAAAAATATGCCATTATTAAATAAACTGAATATTTTTTTAAGAAAATTAATATCCCGAAATAAGGCCTTTTTCTTCAAGTTTATCAATTTTTAAGACAAAGTATAGAAAAAAACCATGAAAAAAATGACACCAGTTTAATTTCTTTTCGATCAGTATTTAATACATTATTTACCTTCAGTTTTTGCTTTTTATTAAAACATAATATATAGAGGAAAATTGAAATAAAAAGAAATAAAACTTGGAAAATGACTATCCACAAGAATTCATGAAATTAATTAATTAAAAAAAGAAGAATAAGAAACGGAGAATAATTATACCGGATATGTGTGGATCCTAACCACATCCATACGTATGCATGTTTTTTATGCATACAGTTGCATGTTTTTCGAAAAATATGCAACCGTATGCATGTGATTTTATAAATTGGCAAACGGTTGCATGTAAAAGCATGCAATCGTATGCATAATATGCATACGTATGCATGTGTTTTAAAATTAAAAAAAATCCGTAAGAAATTTTTTATTAAAAAATAACAATCACTGTAAAAACAATTTGCAATTAATCTTTGGCCGTCAAAAATAGTCATAACTTGCGCAATATTAGAGGAATTTTAAAAAGCAATATATCAATTTGTTGGTATTTTTATGAAAAATACAATAATGTTTATAGATTTTTAATTTTCTTATTTGTTTACCAGATTAACAATATAACAAAACACCAATAGTAACGCACAAAATATATTATTTTGAAACAAGCATAAAAGTGATATTTTAAATAATTATAAAATAAATATAAATGCATACAGATATATCAAAATAGGTCGACGATTGTTTTTTCTATTTGTATTTAATCTTTGATATTAATCGCAAAATATTAAGAATTAAAATTACAAAATTACAAAATCACAAAATAATACTAGAATAAAAACTTTAAAATAGGTACAAAATAATAAAATTAAGAAGAAAGAGACAAAAAAGCGTAAATTTTTAATTATTTATTTTATGATACTTCGTCATTCCTTGTCGTTTGTATATTTTTTTTATTCGCCTTTTTAGTTTCTAGTGGAAAGGAAAAACTTCCGTTTTATCACTGTAATATTAGAAACGGCAAACAATTTTTATCATTTTTATATGCTTTAAAAACCAGTTTTGTAACTATTTAAAAAAATTATATTTGAATGTGTATTAATATTATACATATTTTGTGATTTTTATTTTCGCTTTGTAATAGCAAGAATTAATTATCAGGCACACAAATAAAAAAATTAAAAACCTATAAACACCATTGTATTTTTCATTAAAATACAAAAAAATTGATATAGTGTTTTTGTTTTTTTTTGAAAAAAAGCACATTGCATAAGGTTTTTAGAACTTTTTTCTGAATTTTTGTTTCGAGAGAAAGCACAGTTTATTATAAGGTTTTTAGAATTTTATAAGGCCAACAATGTCATAATAGTCCAGCAGTTAGGGCAAGATAATTTTATTTTGCTAGCCCCGGGTTTGAATCTCCTTTCGAAAAAGCGCTATTTTTGCCTCTTCCTTCCTTATTTTATGATTTTGTATCTAGGGTAGTGCATTTAATTTCGGCACTTTTTTGTTTTTCCGATGTAACTTTTTAATGTATGGCCCGATTTTCATGTTTGATAGCTCATTTTGAAGCTTTCACGATACTGCGTTGCGTCACAAAAGTTTCACTGTACGAAAATATTTTTTTTACCTAATTAAATCAGTTTTTAAAAAAATGGAAATTTGCCAAAATTAAATATGTGCATTTAATTTCGGCACTTTACAAACAATCGATTGTTTCTCAGTCAAAAAATCATCATTTTCAAAAATTTAAAAGCCTATCATTATCTCCAGACAGTTTTCTTTAATTTAAGCTTCTATTTGTTGTTCAACGTGTAACTGCCAAAAAGTTACAGTTAAAATGCCAAATGGTATCAAAATGAGCAAAATTTGGGAAAAAAGTGCCGTTGGTTTTCGGCACTTTTTAAAAGGACCCTCTTAATCGAGTTTAAGTGCAGTGCTATGACCCCTACACATTTCAACGTTGTCTTTTAACTATTTACAACTACAATTTAACATCCGACCACTTAATTCAATCCGTTTTTACTTACAACATATGAGTGCCGAAATTAAACTATTTTATTTTATAACGATTGCTCACCACAGACGCAACGTAGAACCACGGGGACTAAAAATTCGGAAAATAGACAAAATTTTACCAGGACAGTTTAATTTTTAAACCAATTTATTGCGTAATCGTGAAATGCCCATGTTCTAAAAACGAGTAACAAATTTATTTTTTATAAATCACATAATTTCACATGAAAATATCATAACCTAACAAATAAAAAGCTCACGACAGTCATCTACATATAATTAGCTCTCATTTGAGCTATTAAACGTCGTATTCCGTCCAGGATTACCAAAAATATAGTCCAAAATCAAAAATGCCCAATTGGGAAAAGTGCCGAAATTAAATGCACTACCCTCTTTAAAAGTGTTAATTTTAATATTATTTTGTGATTTTTTTGTAATTTCATTTGAAAATAAATAAGTATTGAACATTAAAATTCAAATAGAAAAAAATTACTTACATCTTTTTATGGCATAATTTTCTTTTTTCTAACGAAAAGTTAAAAAAAACTTTAATTCTGGCTGTTGTTTTAAAAAATTGTCAGTTTAATGAATTGTCGACCTATTTTGATATATTTGTATGTATTCATATTTATTTTCCTACGAATTATTTAAAATATCTTTTATGCTTGTTTCAAAATAATATATTTTGTGCGTTTTTATTGGTGTTTTGTTATATTGTTAATTATCTGGTGAACAAATAAGAAATTTAAAAATTTAAAAACATTTTTGTACTTTTTATGAAAATATGAACAAATTAGGGTAGTGCATTTAATTTCGGCATTTTTCCAAATTGGGCATTTTTGATTTTGGATTTTATCTTTGGTAATCCTGGACGGAATACGACGTTTAATAGCTCAAATGAGAGCTAATTATATGCAGATGACTGCCGTGAGCTTTTTATTTGTTATGTTATGATATTTTCATGTGAAATTGTGTGATTTATAAAAATAAAATTGTTACTCATTTTCAGAACATGGGCATTTCATGATTACGCAATAAATTGGTTTAAAAATTAGACTGTCCTGGTAAAATTTAGTCTATTTTCCGAATTTTTAGTCGTTGCGTCTGTGGTGAGCAATCGCTATAAAATAAAAATAGTGTAATTTCGGCACACATTGCTGTAGGTAAAAACGGGTTGAGCTAAGTGGTCGGGTGTTAAATTGTAGTTGTAAATAGTTAAAAGACAACGTTGAAATCTGTAGGGGTCATAGCACTGCACTTAAA
>JASAMX010007688.1:0-28281 GCA_030248175.1 Microlaimidae sp. YZB2_3 | reverse complement strand
AGTTGGTCCGGTTCCTGAGTGAAGGGGGTTAAACCAGGATTTAGGGGGGTTAAAATCCGAGAAACACATTTTATTTATGTTGTTTTATTTTTCTGGAGTTCATTTTACTTATATCGTTTTTCGATATTGAGGGAAAAATAGGTTAAAAAACGCTAATTTTAGGTCAAAAAGCCCTTTTTATTGCATTTTTGTATTTTTTTATTGCCTAAAACATTCATTTTTATCTCAAAACTTAAGTTTGGAGGCAGTTAAAAGTCATTTTAATTACACATTTTTTTCTCTTTTTTTCCAAACTGTTTGGGGGAGGTTAACCTTTTCTTCCCCCCCCCCCACTTCTGAGTTGTGGAGGGGGGGGGTTAAAACCCCCATCTCAAAATTTGGGGGGTTAAACCTTTTCCAACCCACCGTGCCCATCCATGTATGCCTCTAACCCCCTCCAGCTTTCCCGAAATTCGGGGGGAAAAGTTCTTAAAGTTTTTTTTGGTTTTACCCCAAATAACCCATTTTTAACGTTTTTAGTACTGGGACCACGAAATTTTAGAGGGGAGATGTCGGCAGTTTAGAGATTTGGAAGGTATAACCCCCAACTCTCCCCCGTCCACCTATGCTCAACAAGTCGCCCATTACCCTAGAAACCCAGGGAGGGTCTGACGCCCCCCCCCCGAGAACCCCCTTCCTTATTGTATTTTATTCATTGAATTGGTGTATCCAAATCCAATAGAACCTATAAAACTAATTTTTCACATTTTTACGTTTCAGATTTATTGAAAATCTGAAAAATTTTAAAAAATCTTAGTTCTTTTCGGTTGGCGAGATATCCTTTTTTAAAACCTTTTTTTCTTCATTTTTGTGAACGCTAATTTAAAATTTAAATTTTAGCTGCTAACGAAGCAAGAAACGCTTATAATGAAGTTGACAAACGCTTTACAGATCTTGATAAAGAAATTACGTAAGTACCATTTTGTTGTTTTTATCTTTATACTTCTTTGAAAGTGCACTACGCACTCCTCGTTGCCTGAAATATTTTAGTGTAACAACTTTTATAATTTGGAAAAATAAACAAAAAAATACAACATAAATTGAGATTCTTCTTCAGAGGTGTTTCATAATTCTATGCTTAATGCTTCTTCTAGTAGGCGTGAGTCTCCAGATCATGTAAAACAAAAAAAATTAGTATTAAAATGGTTTTTAGAGATTTAAAGAAGCAGGAAGAGATGGATTTCGGGCCGGACAACGCTTTCGCGACGCTGAAAGATCAGTGTTTCAGTCTTCACGAATCGGAATACGTTTACCAAATTTGTTTCTTCAGCAAGTGCACCCAGAATCCAAAAAATGGGGGCATGGAAACAAGATTAGGGTAACATTAACATATACCTAATAAATCTGTTATATTTAAACCGCAGAATTTTTTTAGAAAAGCGCATAATTATAATTTCAGAATACAAAAAAGTTCTTGGAGGTGAAAACAACGTTGCGTTCTTACCATATAGTAGTCTTTAGAATTGTTCTAATTTAAAACGGGTTTTTAGCCGCTGTAAGAGTTTTTTAACTGATGCGTGAAACTTGAAGCCTTGGGGAAATAACTTACAGCTGTCGCATAAATGGGAACGTAGATAAAGTTCCAAAACGGAATTACTTTGGACCTAGATTTGGATTTAACAAGTTAGAGCGACTTACTAAAACTCCCAAGTTTACATCTTCAAAATCGAAATGCCTTATTTTCCTTTGTAAGCTTTCCAAATTACAAATTTTATGGGTTTTTTTCTCGGTTTAACCTTCGCGTTTAAAAGAACGTAAACGCTAATACGATGAACTTAAAGGGCTACAAGATTTTTATATTAATTATAAAAATGTTTCTCGGTCAGTCTCAGTTTCTAATCCAAGAATTCGACAGTGTCAGTTAAAAATGGGCGTGAATTTGCCTTTTTAAAAGAACTTATAGAACCATTCCAATATATTGGTTTATAAAATATAAAAGTCGTACAGTCACGTCTCACGTTTATTTCGTTCCGAGTTTTGATTATTTTTAAGCTGGGAGTGGCGTTATTTATGTTACAAAGTTTTTTATGGAAAATATTACTATATTAAAATGATAATAATATTAATTGTTTATTATTTACAGAGAATGGGGTTCGTGGGCGGGACCAGACGACAACAAATACAGCGTCATGAAATACGAACACGGCCAATCTTGTTGGAATGGACCGGAGCGCTCCACGCTGGTATGCTAAATTTTTATTTAATTCCCGCTTTTGTTTAGTTGTAAACGTAGAAATGAGTTTTGCCAATATAGGTAAAAGCACAAATTGGTTGGTTATTGTAACAATCGGTGTTTTATTATTATTATTATTAATGATCAGATAACGGAATTAATATTTTACTAAGCATAGTCTATGCATAGTTTAATTCTACTGTTTCAGCATTTTATTTTTTTCCATCAACAACATCAAATATCTTTCTAAACCTTGGTAATCCAGTCTTTGTTCATAATCAACAGGTAACAACTTGCATTTTATAAAACAACCTCCTAGTGAAATTTTGTTGCACTTTTTTCAAAATATTTATATCTTTTTCTAAATAAGGGTTCCAAACTGTACTAGCGTACTCCAGAATTGGTCTAACATAGGTGTTAAAATTTATCTGTTTTTTTATTTTGGAAACAACTGCAGACGGGCAACCACTTTAAATTTGGTGATATATTATAGCTTTTTTAGCGATGTGATGGGTGGGATGTCATTTTTTTGAAATCCTCATGCAAACTTGTAAACTAAAAATGCGAAAAATTTTAAAATAGGGTCTAAGTATCACAGCAATTGAAAAGATACCAAAACCTTTAAGTTTTAGTCGCTTGTATTGAATTTATATGCAGTAGCTTTTTTTAGTGATGTGGTGGGTGGGATGTCATTTTTTTGAAATCCTCATATGGAAACTTGTAAACTAAAAACGCAAAAAAATTAAAAATAGGGTCTAAGTATCACAAAAACTGAAAAGATACCAAAACCTTTAAGTTTTAGTCGCTTGTATTGAATTTATATGCAGTAGCTTCATAGTGTTCTGCGTACGACTATTCTCTCTCGACTTACATTAAAAACCACTCGTTTTCATAAGGCGTCCTACTTCTGAATCATCACAACAGTGGGAGTTATATATAATAGAATTTTTTTATAGGTGAAGTTGCGCTGCGGTGCGGAAACGAAGATGATCTCGGCGTCGGAACCGGGGCGCTGCGAGTACGAGTTCCAGTTGGAAACACCGGCCGCTTGCGAGGAGCCACGTCCGGCCCACCACCTGGACGACGAGCTCTAAGGCAGCTGAGTCACACCTGAGTGATAAGTGACTAGTGAGAACGCGTTTGCACAGCAGCGACAAGTGATAGTGTAACGATAGCGGAGCGCCGATTATTAACCCGTTGGCGGAAAACGGGGCTTTCATATTGGTTGTGTTGTACTATGTAGGACGGTTTTGGCGCCAGTACGCTTGTTTTTTTGTGTTGTGTGGTAGGTTTTTCTATTTTGCACAAGACAGGAACATTTTACGACATAAGCTGTAAAGTGTTTATGCAGCGGAAACAAAAGACAAAGGAGTCTGACAAGTACGGACTCTTGTTAAGAAAAATGAGCACACTGGCGTGGTTAGCGAAAGTGGATTTTTAAAAACTTATGCCGTTGTGTAGCGTGTTGATAATAATAAAGTAAAGAAAAAATATTAGTGACATCATAATTTGTTTAGACACATTAATGAACTAACTAGGGTACGCCCTAATTAAGGCTTTTAATGGCTATTAGTTAAACTATTATAATTAGGGCCTTAAAAAATCCTGAACATTTGAGTTTTAATAGAAAGAAATTACTGAATTTTAAGAATATAATAAAACTGAGAGCTTTATATTTTTTCACAAAACAAGTTTTTTTTTAATTGACTTTTTAAAGGGCTTTAATTAGGATGCGGCCTAATTGAAGTCGTATGATTCTAGTTAACCCAGTTAGGGCGTTCTCCTATTCGAGCACGCCTTATTTAGAATCATTACATGCCCTTAGCATGACTACTTTTTTAGAAACCAGACTTTAATTAGAATAATTAAGTTTCCTAACTAGGGCTTGCCCTTATTAGGGCGTGCTGTAGTTAGGACAGTAATTGTGTCTGACTAATATATTAAGTGGCATATTTTTCCTTTATTTTTATGTCATGTACTTAAAGTCTAATCTGAACCTAGAGGCGAGGTTAAAAAAATTCAAGGAATACTTTTTTTAAACATAAACATTTTTTACGGGAGTGAAATCTATTCAGATTTTTTTAGCAAAAAAAACATGGTTTTAACTTAAACTCTAAATTTAGTGGTAGATAGTCAGGAGCCAATTTTAAAAACATATTTTATTAATATTTAAAAATTTGTAAAAGGTAATTTTGAAATTTAACCAATTTAAGAATATGTACTGTAAAAATTCTTCCGTGTATTGTTTACTGTGTTTTTTACTCTCGGCTCAATGTGTGCTGACTGTTTTTGAACTTTTTTTCAAAAAGTTGGATAACTCTGTGATTTTGCACCATTTGTCTGCCTTTTTATAATGCGAATGTTGTTTGTTTGTTTTTCAATTTTAAAGTTTTTTACATTGGGGGTTTTATTCATAATATTCCATGAAATTTTTCTCTTTAACCGAGAAAATATTTAAACATGAAACTACCTTACACGACACTGCGCTTTTCTGGATTTGATATAAGCAACCAACTGCTTTAACTTCGCAGAATATTATGGATTATATTCCGAAGTTCTGATAGGATTCTGAAATTTCTGAATAAAGAAGTGATAGGTTTATATTATATTAATGCTGAACCTAATATAGGTGTGTTAATTTATGTTTTATCGTTTTGTGAAAAGTTGCCGGTGTTTTTCGTTTACAATGTTTGTTGTTATGCAATAAATTTTGAGTTATACATTGATTTTTTAAATGATAACACTTAGCCACACAAAGTTGCAGTACCAAGTCACACTTTTTGTCTTCGATTTTAATAATTTTTTTGTGAAAACGTTACCCCTGCCCCCAATAGACCACAAGTTTTTTATCGCTAAAAGATTTTTATGGGTTTAGAAGATTTGACCCCCCCCCCAAAAAAAAAAAAATCGTGTTTTTTTTAAATTTTGTACTTGAAAAATTTTCTTAATGAGTATAAAATTTTCAGTTATATAAGTTTTACTGAAAGAAAGCCGCTATTTTCTACTTTAATATCTTGATTGTTAAGTTGCGCTTTCCGTACAAAAAACCCTCGATTTTTTTATTAAAAACATCAAACGACGGCAGTGAATTGATTAAGTTTGTGCAACATTTTTGCCAACACTTCATATTTTTAAGAAAAAAAACCCCGGGTTTTTTATTCGGGAAACGCAATATCTCGAGAAATACTGCTTTAATCTTAACAATCAAGATATGAAACTCAAGTAAAAAAAAGCCGCTTTCTTTCAGTAAAATTTTTATAACTTAAAATTTTATAGAAATCTTTCAAGTACAGAATTTCGAATAAACGCGACTTTTGGGGGGTCATATCATATCTCCTGAACCATCAAAGATATTTTGATAAAAAAAATTTGTGGGATATTGGGGATATGGGCATACATGGGCAAGTTGGTTTGGAGTGGGGGGGTTAAAACCCAAATTAGGGGGGGTTAAAATCCGAGAAACGCAAAATACCCATATCTTGTTTTTTTCTGAAGTGCACTTTACTTTACTTTTTAAGATTTTCGCAAAAAATTTTCAAAATCAAAGACAAAAAGTTTCACTCGGTACCGCACCTTTAAATATTCAACATTTGCGAATTAAAGACGTGGTCTACTCTTTCAGTACAAACACTTTAAAAACCGCCAGAATTATTACAAAAATTTGTTGTGCTCGGTTTTTACTCTGCAATTTTTTTTATTATTTTTACTTTGCATTGTAATTCCTTTTTTAAAAGACGAATATCGCCAGAATATTATATTTGTTTTTTTTTTCTGAAAGATGAATATGGACATCTTTATACTGAACAACGCATTTTCGCCAAAAAGTGTATGGACCCTTCTCTCAAAGTTATTTTTTTTCTACTGCTAATTGTTGCTATTGCCATTGCTATTTATTACCAATAAATAGATATTAGTAAATGGAAAGCCAGCGTATCATTTTTTTTTAAAACATCAACATGAGCATTTTTATAGTGGACAACAATTTTTTTCAAAAGTTGGAATGGACCTTTCTCCTTAACTACAAAAAGAATTGGGCTAAATGAGATATCATTGGAAAGCTTACGGCTGGTTCATACTTATGACAAAACGTCCTTTGGACAAAGTCCAAAGGACAATTTTAGAAAAGTTAAAACGTCCTTTGGACAAGCCAAAACGTCCTTTGGACTTTTTTTTTTGGACGAAGTATGAATACTGCACAAAATTTGTCCTTTGGACAAAGTCCAAAAGACAAAATCCAAAGGGAAAAGTCCAAAGGACAAAAAAAGTATAAACACGTCCTTTGCATTTTGTCCTTTGTTCTTTGAATAAAGTCCAAAAGACGTTTTTACGCTTTATTTGTCTCTTGGACAAAGTCCAAGGGACTTTTGTCCTTTGGACTTTGTCCAAAAGACGTTTTGTCATAGGTATGAACCAGCCTTTACAGTTCAGAGAATGTCATAAGAGGGTTAAAATATAAAAAATAACATGGACATCTGTATGCTGGAAAAGCTTACAATTTAGACAATGTGATAAGGATTTTAAAATTTTTAAAAAATAACATGGACATCTTTATGTTAGACAAAGCATTTTTACCAAAAAGACTAAGGTATCACACTTGCTAATTACTTAACGAAGTGAGTTAAATGAGATACCATTGTAAAGCTTACAATTCAGAGAATTATCATAAAAGATTAAATTTCGAGAAATCAGCTAATGAATCTGGAAAATACTGATATAATTATTTGTCAGCCGTTGGAATGAAACGGGCTACTTGTATTAAAAAAACTAAATTTAATAATATTTTGCAGAAAGAAAGCCAAGGTAGCCTAAAGCTTAAATTTTAAATGATTCAATTGTCGTTAGGAGTATTTTTACATGTCTTCAAAAGTGGGTAGTATTTTTTGTGTAAAACAATTAAATTTTCGACTGTTTTCTCCCGTTTGTAACTGAAGAGACTTGCAAAACTTAGTTTATGAGTTTTGAAGGGCTACAATAATTATTTAACTCAATTTCAATTTGTTTGAGAGTCGGTTGAGAGTTCAAGACTAACCGTTGATTATAAAACACCACAGAAGAAATAAAAAATCCACTCATTCTCCAACTTTTTTTCAGTTTTATTAATTAGTGATCGAAATTAAACAAATTTAAGCTTTTATTTACCTGAGCTTTTTTCTAATAAGTAAAAATCTTTCAACTATTAGTTAGCGAATTCGATTTATTTAGAGCCCTTTTAAAAATTTTGATTTTACATCAGTAAATCATATTTATCTTAGTTTGGTATTGGGCCATTCCCCTCAGTTTTGTTAAGTATTTATAACAAGTCGCTGAGGTGACAACCACTTTGTATATAGTAATGTTTGTGTAAATATATATCTAAAAATAAAGGTGTTAACCATTAAACTTAAGGACAACAACTTAACCGCCAAATAATGCTTTTTTAAAAATTAAAAAAACAAACCTTTTACTATACATGCTACTATGTAGTATTATCAAAAATATATAATATACCGAAAAATGTGCAACTCCTATATAAAAAAGTGCGGAAACGTAGGCCATTATAATGAGCCTCTCCATTTAAATGACACTCTCCACTATAATGGCATAGTAGCCATTTTAATTCGGCGAGTTAAAATGGAGAAGAAGCTATTATAATAGCCATTTATTGACTTAATTTCACTTCATATATACTCAAAAGTGTAATACTGTCCGGGCCGCACGAGTTTTCTCGTGTCGGTTTAATACTGTCCAACACGCAGAAACTCGTGCGGCCCGGACAGTATTAGACTTGTGAGTATATATGAAGTGAAATTAAGTCAATAAATGGCTATTATAATAGCTTCCTCTCCATTTTAACTCGCCGAATTAAAATGGCTACTATGCCATTATAGTTGAGAGTGTCATTTAAATGGAGAGGCTCATTATAATAGCCTACGTTTCCGCACTTTTTTATATAGGAGTTGCACATTTTTCGGTATATTATATATTTTTGGTAATATTATCTGTTGTTATTTTTACGGCACCTACCGCAACTGGTTTTTATTAAGCAAATAAAAGTTAAAAATTGCTTACGTTTCGTCGACGAAAATGGCTTGTTTGTGTTGAAAAAAAAACAATGTTTTTCCTTTACAAAAACTAATTTTATTATTTAAAAGCATAAACTTTTTGACGTTTGTTTTCCAAACAAAATCAAATTTTGATATCAAAAAACATAAAACTTTTAATGTAAATTAATTTTCTATTTCTAAATAATTTGTATAGTTTCAATGAAACACAAATGGCGTTAAAATTTTTTTTACGAAAAATTCTGAAAATTAATCCATGGCATTGCTTTTTTATTATTTATAAAATCACTACAAAAGGAGGATGAAGCTCCGAAAAGCAGATCTCTGGATCAGAGCTAATATTGTTTTTAAAACAAAACCTACGTGTATTATTTTTGATATTAAATACTTACAAGATACCAAGAAAAGTTTCGGTGGTAAAACTAATTTCTGACTCAAATTATGCAAAAAATCTTGCACATAATTCTACAATTTTTTTAGCGCTTGTGAGTAAATATGAAGTGAAATTAAGTCAATAAATGGCTATTATAATAGCTTCCTCTCCATTTTAACTCGCCGAATTAAAATGGCTACTATGCCATTATAGTGGAGAGTGTCATTTAAATGGAGAGGCTCATTATAAAGGCCACCATTTCTGTACTTTTTTTATATAGGAGTTGCACATTTTTCGGTATATTATATATTTTTGGTATTATTATACATATTTTGTGGGTGTTATGTTACCATGTATGCATTAATTGTGGTTGCCACATCTTCTATGTTGGTACACAGAGAGGGAAGACAGATCACAGTAAACTGTGTCATGTAATCGGCGTTGTAGAGCGATCTGCCGCTAACATTGTTTTCATCCAAATTTATAGAGCAAAACGTGTTAGCGCTTTATTCTACAAATCTCATGATAAAAGCTAGTGTTAACGTTGCCCGCCAGGCACCACGAGGTGGAACTCCACACCACCCGGCATTTATCTTAGTTAAAGTAAAAAGATTTATGTTGCAAATGTTACGTCACATAACACTGATAGTTGCAACATTATAAAGTTGAATGATGTAGTTTCAAAAATTGTCAGCATAATTTAGAAGCTATCTTCTATTAGAGAAAAAGTTCAAAATATAAACGGTAAATTTATAACTGAACATAGTAAACAGAAAACATTATTAATCTTGTAATACACCGCTAAAACGTGGCAATAACAACAGAAAAGAAAAATAAGGATTAGGGTACAAAAATATATCGTATACTATTTATTTTTCAAAAAAAGGACTTAATTGTCATTATTACGCTAATAGAAACAAAAATTGATTTTATGACAAACGTAGCTAACTAAATAACTCTTTAAGCCTGAAAGAGATCGAGTTTAAGCCAGCATTTTTAGGTAGTAAGTGATCACTAACTTAAACTGAAAATTAGGGGGGATTCGCCCAAATGCCATTTTTAGTTCTTTTTAGTACTCTGAGTCCAACCCTAAGCTTACCTGGGGAATATTGTTGATATTTTCAACATTTTTGGGGTATATTAAAGTCACGGCGGGTCCAATTAAAATATCATGATCAGAAATATGAAAGAAAATAATAACTAAAAATCATAATAATTTACACCGTACTTTTTGTGTATTAAATTACTAGCCTGAAGAATATAAAACAGCAGAGAATGTCCGACTGTAAACTAAATTTTTGACGAACACGTCGATATTGTAAGGACCCTCAAAACGTGATATAGTATTTGTGATCGGGACATATATGTTATTCTTTTGTCCGGAAATTTCGTCTTCTACATCTCGTCTTTCAACATCTCGTCTTCTACATCTCGTTTTGAGAAAACTCGTCTTTTAAAAACTTTGCCTTCGGAAAACTGATTTTTGGATGCAATTTTGTAAACGTACTTTCAAAAATGCGAGTTTCCACCTCAAGATAAAATTTTCTTTGATTATTGGGTTTTGCTTAGGCTTAGGAAAAAAATAAGGTTTTTACTTTTCAGTTCAAAAAGCATTAAATACAAATTTACCACGATAAAGTTTTGTTTTATTTTTAGGCTTTGATTAGGCTTAGGTTCTTAGTTTTTTGAATAAATCATTTAATAAAAGTTTATCATGATAAAAATTTTGCTTGATTTTTTGCTTAGGTAAAAAAACGTTTTAAATAGGGTAGTGCATTTAATTTCGGCACTTTTCCCAATTGGGCATTTTTGATTTTGGACTATATCTTTGGTAATCCTGGACGGAATACGACGTTTGATAGCTCAAATGAGAGCTAATTATATGTAGATGACTGTCGTGAGCTTGTTATTTGTTATGTTATGATATTTTCATGTGAAATTGTGTGATTTATAAAAAATAAATTTGTTACTCGTTTTTAGAACATGGGTATTTCATGATTACGCAATAAATTGGTTTAAAAATTAAACTGTCCTGGTAAAATTTAGCCTATTTTTCGAATTTTTAATCCCCGTGGTTCTACGTTGCGTCTGTGATGAGCAATCGTTATAAAATAAAATAGTGTAATTTCGGCACTCATATGCTGTAGATAAAAACGGATTGAATTAAGTGGTCAGATGTTAAATTGTATTTGTAAATAGTTAAAAGACAACGTTGAAATGTGTAGGGGTCATAGCACTGCACTTAAACTCGATTAAGAGGGTCCTTTTAAAAAGTGCCGAAATTAAATGCACTTTTTTCCCAAATTTTGCTCATTTTGATACCATTTGGCATTTTAGCTGTAACTTTTTGCCAGTTACACGTTGAACAACAAGTAGAAGCTTAAATTAAAGAAAACTGTCTGGAGATAATGATAGGCTTTTAAATTTTTGAAAATGATGATTTTTTTTACTGAGAAACAATCGATTGTTTGTAAAGTGCCGAAATTAAATGCACATATTTAATTTCGGCAATTTTCCATTTTTTAAAAACTGGTTTAATTAAGTAAAAAAATACTTTCGTACAGTGAAACTTTTGTGACGCAACGCAGTATCGTGAAAGCTTCAAAATGAGCTATCAAACATGAAAATCGGGCCATACAGTAAAAAGTTACATCGGAAAAACAAAAAAGTGCCGAAATTAAATGCACTACCCTACATTGTTTTAGTCAAAAAAATAGAAGAAACTTGTTTTTTGAAACGTGAGTTTACAAAATCGCATCCAAAAGATGACTTTTCCGAAGACGAGTTGTGGAAGCCGATGTTGATGTTGAAAGACGTATTGTAAAAGATGAAATTTCCGGGAACCGTTATTCTTTGTAGGAATGGTTGTGGGAGCTGGGATGAGCTGTTTTGGCCAATTAGCGCTTGGGAAAAAATTGATCTCCAATGAATGAGAGATCTCCTATATTTCCCAGGCGTTAATTGGCTAAAAGTGATTCCACAACGGCTTAGGGTAGTGCATTTAATTTCGGCATTTTTTTGTTTTTCCTATGTAACTTTTTACTGTATGGCCCGATTTTCATGCTTGATAGCTCATTTTGAAGCTTTCACGATACTGCGTTGCGTCACAAAAGTTTCACTGTACGAAAGTTGTTTTTTTACTTAATTAAATCAGTTTTTAAAAAAATGGAAAATTGCCGAAATTAAATGTGTGTATTTAATTTTGGCACTTTACAAACAATCAATTGTTTCTCAGTAAAAAAAACCATCATTTTCAAAAATTTAAAAGCCTGCCATTATCTCCACACAATTTTCTTTAATTTAACTTCTACTTGTTGTTCAACGTCTAATTGGCAAATAGTTACAGCTAAAATCACAAATGGTATCAAAATTTGGGGAAAAAAGTGCATTTAATTTCGGCACTTTTTAAAAGGACCCTCTTAATCGAGGTTAAGTGCAGTGCTATGACTCCTACACATTACAACGTTGTCTTTTAACTATTTACAACTACAATTTAACACCCGACCACTTAATTCAACCCGTTTTTACCTACAGCAATATGTGTGCCGAAATTACACTATTGTATTTTATAACGATTGCTCACCACAGACGCAACGTAGAACCACGGGGACTAAAAATTCGGAAAATAAATTAAATTTTACCAGGACAGTTTAATTTTTAAACCAATTTATTGCGTAATCATGAAATGCCCATGTTCTAAAAACGAGTAACAATTTTATTTTTTATAAATCACACAATTTCGCATAAAAATATCATAACATAACAAATAAAAAGCTCACGACAGTCATCTACATATATTTAGCTCTCATTTGAGCTATCAAACATCGTATTCCGTCCAGGATTACCAAAGATATAGTCCAAAATCAAAAATGCCCAATTGGGAAAAGTGCCGAAATTAAATGCACTACCCTACTATATGAAGATATTTAATACTGAACAACTTCTGTTTAAATGGGAGGATTTTGACCATCGTGAAAGTTTTTCGAAAAATGTCGCACACGCGGAACTTAAACGAATTTTCTAGCAAAAATCTATTAGTTTTCCAGTGTTAGCGTTAGTTTTTTTTGCAGTAAACATTGCGATTTTTTTTGCATCTTATGCTACGTTTTTCGCTCTGCGATTATTTTTGCACAGCAAAAAAACAAGTGCAAGCAAATTTTCGAGCAAAATTTTTCTCAAAAATTTAGTGTGCGATCGGACATTCTCTTATGTTATATTTTCTTGCTAATATAACTGTATTACTAAAAGTTAAGTTTTGCTAGGTTTTATTAAGTATACTTTAAAGGCACATTTTTTACTCTTGTTTTTTTTCGCAGATTTCATAAAACGTAGTGCTAGTATCCATTTTTCGGAATAAAGAGAATCATAGTCGAGCTGCATATTCTTCTGACACCAAATCTTCATCTAAGAATTTTAACTCCTCTTTTATAACTTCGTCCCCGATGTCTTTCAGATGGTCTGGCGGTCCTGCAAAACAAGCACTTACAACATTTGGAGTTCCGGAGATCCCTCATTCCCCTCATTTTGGAAATCCGCCCAGTTTGTGCTGAATTTTTAAATAACTAAAATGATGTCATTTATTTTAATTTATCTTTTTTTCAAAAATTTAATAAAACAACATAAAACTATAGTTTTAAAAATGAAATGTAACTGAAATTATTTTAAGGAAATATAGGGTCGAGATTACTTTTGGGCCAAGCTGTAGGCATGATGATTGGAGACCGTAATTGCCGTCCGGTAATGTTCTGCCCAACTGCCAGTTGAGCAGACCATTACCGGACCAGTTGGCAACTGGTACATAAGTTGGTCTGCACTCCTCAACCTGCATAGTAGCAAAAGTTAACACTGAGTACTGCATTCTGCTTTATATATTTTTGCTAGTGATAATCCTCGGAGCTCCGGAGCGGAGCTCCGCTTATAGGAGCTCCGGAGCAATCCCCGAAGCTCCGCCCTATTTTTGTACTAATTATATAAATAACTAAAATAGTGATGCTGTTGATTATTTTTTTAAATTTTTTTTGTAAACTAAATTTTTTAAAAACTTATTCAAAACCACAAAAATAGGCTTAGAAAGGCAGATAAAGTAACTTTTAATGTATTTCAAGTTTAATAAAGCTCAAAATCGCTCATCTCATTTAAGGGCGGAGTTCTCTCCGCTTTAAATGGCCGGAGCTCCGGAGCATGATATTGGGGGTAGGAATATCACTAATTCTTGCTACAAATTATTATCGTCTAACAATATTTGTTTATAAACGTTAACTTACCACGGTCCAGATATTCACAGGCGGATTTCGTAAACAAAAGCGGTTTGTCGGGACAAAGCACAATATCGAAAACAAAATATCAGTGTGAACAGTCTCTCAGTATACTGGAAAATGTTTGACAAGAAAATTTGTTTAAACACCTTCGGTATTATCATATTCAAAAACTCAATGCGGGCACCAAAAAACTAAAAATGAAAGCTTTGAGTTTAAACTTCATTTTTTGTAAAATGTAACACGGGATTTAGGCTCGCTTGTGATTTTCTGGGCTAATTTTAAAATTCTGGTAGGCTGTCAGATCCCGGTTTTAGGGCGCGGCCCAACGCTGCCCGACTTGAGCCAAACCTTTGTTTTTTCCGTGTGTGCTAGAGTGGCTTTCTTTAGGTTCTACAGCATGGCTTAAAACTCTCTATCGTTTTACACCCGTGCGACAGTGGTTTACGACGGCGTGACTTGGCGAGAACGACAGCAAATGGTCGTTACAACGGCAAAATGAGCCACAGTTCATAAAAAATATCTTTGCCTGTGACTCATTCTAAATTTTAAACAGGACCCTATTAACTACAGAATGAGTCACAGTCACGTTTATTTTATAATGACAGTGGCTCATTTTACCGTAGTAACGACCAAAAATATAAGAATTTATGTTTAGTATACAGTACATATCTATTGCAACCTCCTATTTTAAAGAAGTCTATGAAAAACTTAATGTAGAAACAAAATTATGGCGTTTATAACTCGTTTTATTTCACTTATTTGAAAATTAAGTTATACAATAATTTTTTAGCTGTTGTTTTGGTTCACTTGGATAAAATGAAATGAAATTTCTCCGTAAAAAAGCAGTTAAACCGATTTTATAATCGGTTTGACTCAGTTATCTGTATTTGAGAGACTGTAAACACCTCACCGCTTATAGGGCTTGGCAGTTGATTGGCAACTTTGTCTATCATTTCGTAGCTCACGTAACAATTCCTGATAATACATACAAATATTTTGTAATTTTCAAAAATTTAACGAGTAAATCATATTTTAAAAAAATTTGATTAAACTTTTTCGGAAATTCAGAGAGGTCAGACGCTGCAATATTAGGTGCGTATCAGGCGTGTATATAAAATTTCGTCGAGGGTGGGGGGCGGTCTGCCAATGTTTTGGCGGGGGTTACGGCGCGAAGTGTCGGCCGAGTGGTCTGGGGGGCGTCCCCCCAGCCGCCGGAGGCTAAAATTTTTTAAATATGTACTTAAAAACTGCTTAAAAACTGGCTCTAGCGATTCATATGGTTATAGTTTTACTTTTGTTTTTATAACCTAATTTCTACACAAAATGTTTATTACATGAATGGCAGCACCAAGCCAATGCGGAGCGTCGGCCGGGGGGTTCGGTCGGGGGCGTCCCCCTAACCGCTGGAGGCGAACATTTTCGGAAATATGCACTAAAAACTGCTTAAAATTGTGTCCAGCGATTCATATAGTCATAGTTTTACATGAGTTTTGATAACCTAAAGCTTTATCAATTTGTTTGCTACTGTGGTAGCAGCAGTAATCCAACCCAAAGCGTCGGCTGGGGGTATGGGGAGTGTCCCCCCAGCCGCCGGAGGCGAAAATTTTTTAAATACGCACTAAAATCTGCTTAAGAATTGTCTCCAGCCAATCATATAAGCATAGTTTAACTTTTGTTTTTATAACCTAATTCCTAAAGAATTTGTTTGTTATAGCCTTAAAATACTAGTATGATGTTAAAATTTTGTACTTTATCCCAAAAAGGTTGTTTTTTTTTAATTTTATTAAGAAACAACCTGATTTATATATAAATAATTGGCTAAATTATTGTAAAATATGCGCGACTGCAAGGGGTTTGTAATTTATAAGCAAAAAGTGCGGTTGAACAAAAATAAAAATACATTGCATGTTTCACCTTCCCGCGAAGCGGGTAAAATTTTTAAATTGTTTAATTTTATCCATTTAAAATGCATTACATTTTTAAAACCTGAAAATCAAAACAGTAAAGGGGGGACCCTTACAAAAATGGCTGGCTTCGCCAGCCAGGGGGCGATCCGCCCCCCCCCTAAAAATGGAAACCGCCAAAAGGGGGGGGGGGGGGAGCGGTCGCCCCCCCCGCCCCCCCCCTCCTAATACGCTACTGGTGCGTATGGTATTAAAAAAGAATTGAAAGGAGGAGACAAGTGACGTCATGCTTTGATCCGATGGTCTGTTACACACATAGATAGACTTAAGTCTTTAAAAATAATTGAGATTGTAATTAATGTTAAGGTAAGCATATTTCGCTAATGGTATGGTATTTATCCGATAATTATTTCAATCTATTTTTTAAAGTTCAACCGTAACGTTAGTGAGATATGCTCACCTGAACATTTTTTCAGTCTTAATTGATTTTAACGGACTTTAGGATATAAAAAAGTTTTAAAAGAAGCGGAAATTAAGAAAAAATACTACAACTACTACAACAAACCGCATCTAACCTGAAAAAATTATGTTTTGTGGTAGGACAGCCGACCCAAATTTTTTGTGCTACGTAGGAAGGTCCACAGAAATTTTTATATCAGTGTGACTTAATATTGATTGTTAGTAATAAAAAACCTTTAACCTGCGAAATTTGCAAAAACCCTATACCTGTTTAAAATCCAATTGAGTTCAAAATCTTCATCATCGTCGCCAAATGGATCTATAATGGCTTCTCCAACCTAAATTAGTTACTAAGAACTGGATAAAATTAAGATAGATACAAATTAAGAAAACAAAAGATGACGTTTAAAAATGATTCGTTCGCGATGTATATTGATTTTGCTAAAGCGTTCGACTCAGTAAGCCATCGAAAAAATTGCTAAAAAAGTTGTCTGCCTATGGAATAGCCTATGAACTTCATGCTTGGACTTCTAGCTTTCTTTTGAATCGAACCCAAAAAGTATTCTCAAATGATACCTTCACTGTAGATAATTGTGAATATATATCTTCAGCCGCAGCAGACGTCTCTAGCGGGGTCCCGCAGGGAAGTGTGCTCGGCCCTTTGCTTTTTCTTATATATGTTAATGATATGTTAATGATTTGTGATTTAAAGTAATAAGGGGTAATTTACAGAATTTTATGACATTTAATTTGGGAGAGTTTTTGTTTGTTTTAATTTCGTTTTGGATTTTTTTGGTGGAACAAACATGGCTGCGATTATTTTTCCAGGAAATAAGAATATGAGGACCAATAAAAACAGGGCAATTTAGTGTCACTGATATGAATCAATCAAACTTCACCAAATTAAGGAATTAAAACAAAACTTAATTTTAATGTGTTAATGTGTTCATGATGTCGTAATTTAGGTAGGGTAGTTATGTAGTGTTATACCATTCAAAGGTCATGCAAAATAATTAATAAATAAAATTCATTTATTTCAAATTATCCTTCTGAAACAGAAATCAACTACGATATAGGCATAAAAGCAATTTACCTATTGATTTATTTATTATACTAATTCTATCATTAAATTATAATGCAAATTACACGAAATTATAATTATGGTTTTATTTGCTTCATCGCGATATTTTTTATAAAAACAATAGATGCAAAAATTGTATAATACATTTACCTTTATCCAACCAACATAAAACACGAATTGAAGCATTGTTCCGAGAGGAAACCAGACCGGAGCATTAAACCCGTAGCTGTTTTAAGGGGTATCAACTCGCCACAAATTCATTATAAAGTGTTTTACAAAACAAAAAAATTTCTTTATATACCTGGCTCCAACATTCCGAACTATACGAATGCTCGTTTTGTTATTATTACAAGCTGTTTAAAATTAGGGTTTTTTTTATTTCGCTATTTATAAACGGGCTTTAATCGATCAAAATCACGTAAGTAATAATTTGCATACGGTTTGGTTGAAAAGTGTGTTCGCAACTGTCGAAGCCCCTATCTTTTGCTGTTGAAAGATTGCGCAAAAACTGTTGAACGTCCTATTATTTAAATAAAAATCATACAGACCGACCAATTAGCTGCGTGCCAACCATGCTTATGCAAATTATTTCTGACGTGACTTTGTTCAATTAACGATTTTCTTTGTAACTCTGTCTTATTTTTGTGCTAATGGTTTAATTAAATAGAGACTAAAATTATGTTTTTTTCAAGAACTTTTTTAAACTAATTTAAAAAAAAACGTAAAAAAATTGCAAAAAAGACTTTTTAAACATAATTTAAAACATATTTAGGATTGAATAAGGTTTATGTTATTAATTTAAGAAATAGAGTTTCGGACCCCGGAGCACTTCAACTGCAAATAGTCATAACTTTTTAGTCTGATATTAGGGGATAGAAAAAATATTTAACTTGTAATCAATTTTGAATGGCAATTGAGTTTTTTTTTGTTTTTCCACATAAAAATCTTATTAATGTATCATATTTATTTAGAATTCTAACTCACATTGTACAGTAATGAATCAAATATATTGCATTGATAGGAACTTACATTTTAAAGATTAATTACGCGGAATTTAGGCAATTTAAGATTTACTTAAACTAATTCTACATAATCTCAAAACAATGATTAATGTTTTGTGGTGTTGACATGAATAATTGCAATGCGAATTCACTTAGACTGTTAACAAAAAATCAGAATCAATCCATAAATTTTCACAAATGTTATGCTCTTTACAACAGCGTGTGCTAAGTGAACGAATCTCCTCGATGATGATTTCTACGGTAACAATGACCCTAGTCATGTTTTTATGAATTCTTGTCATCACCATTGCACACCTTTAGGTAAAAGATGGAATTCATACTAAGGTATATATTGCATGAGTAGGAAATTTTTTACTATGGCTGTATGGTTCTCTCTTAACTTTGTTTACACTTTTTTCAATAAAACATTTGTATATTTTACAAAAACGTGATCTTCTAATGGGACAAGAAACTTGTTTGTAAATTTTACAAACTGTTTTGGAAAAATTTTAAAAAGTTGTTTCCAGCGGGATATGAACCTTACACTTTTGCATGCAGGTCCTGGACGCTAACCACTAGGCCGAATCGACCACTGGAATATATGAGAAACTGAGGCTTTATAAACAATAGTGTTTTTTTGTAAAAGTTTACAAACAACATAGTAATTTTTACCAAGGCTGATTTATTTGTATGTACATGACTTTTTGCAAACAAAATTAAGAGAGTTTGGTTTACACAAAATATTTGGGGAGTTTACACGTAGATTATGTGAGGAGTTGGCTCGAGGCGCCCTTACAGGCAAAATATGGTGGTGTGGACATTAAACGGGCTATGTGGGGAGTTGGTACTGCACCTATTCGGCGAATCAATAAGAAGTTGTCGGCCCATCAAACATAAAAAAAAATATCCGTATGTGGCAAGTGTCACAACCTAAAAACACCATTTTTATACGATCTTTAGATTCATTGGGCGTATTTTATTTTCAAAATACAAAGTTATTGGGTCTATTGCTTATGTATGTCCAGTCGTAGACGAAATAAAAATACAATACAATACAATATAAATAAATAAGCGTAATGCATGGACAAAGAGCGTAACTCTTTTTGATTTTTTTAAAACCAAAGGAAAACTTTAATTGTGTTCTGACGGTTTTTATATTTGTTTTTTTTTATATGTGACCCTAAATTTTTTTCCATTAGTGTACTGTAGATGCATTTTTTGATTACTATTCTTAAAATTGATTTAAATGGCGCGTAAAAGAGGTGTAAGAACTTTCAAATAAATTTGGACCATTTTCAACCAATTGAATAATCGTGATGAAAATAATTTTAAAAGTATTAAAAGAAAATTATTTTTATATTGTGATCGTTAGTGCCACTTTTTTAAAGTTTCCATCCGTTAAGAAATTTATCTTGTTTTTATTTTTTTAAAAATTTAATTTAAGAATATTCTTTCCTTCAAGAATTCATCAGAAAAATTTATTACTGCCTGAAAATTTTTTATACCGCAGAAAAAACTATAAAACTATAGGTAGAATATAATTTTCTCAGTAATGTATATAAAAATAGTTTTTCCGAGTACGCATGAGTATACTAAATTTTAAAAAATTACAACGCGTTTATAAAAACTTCTTAGAAATAGGAATTTTAGTAAAAAAATATTTACATTTGTGTATACTAGTGGGACTGGAATCCAATCGAAGTTAAGCATCCGTTGAAAATTCGTGCGCCACTCATCGATTTCTTCTACGAAGGTGCTAAACCACAAAACATTAAATGTTTTTTCAAACGTACTCTACAATGTATTTAGAAGGCTGTTGTTGTTGATGCTGTGTTGCATGTGCAGCCATTAAATATTTTCGCATTTTCCAATATAAGAATTTTTTCAGTTGTTTTTATATGTTATTTCAATCTATGTTTTAGTCTAAATATACTTCCAGGGTAAATTGTCATATTTTTTATCTTCTATCATCATACTTCTTGTTATAAAAGGATGAAATACCTGTATAAAGAATGGTGGAATATACCCTGATCTCTGCATTTTCTTAGTCTTCCTAGGATCCATAAGTAGGGTATCCACCTAAAATTTTGAACGTCTTAACAGTCATTTATATAATCAGACTATTTTGTTTGTATACAGTTTTTATGAATTTTTTAAAAGGTTAATATGGAGTTTCAAGGGTATCTATGACGATTTTTTAACTTTATTAAATAAAAAACCTAATTAAAATCAAGGAAAAACAAGTTTTAAGAAACACGAAATGAAAGATGATTTTTCAAAAAAATGCACTTGATTGATATCAGGGCCGGTGCACTAAAAGTCGATCAACTATGGTTGAATTATATCTGGCTGACGCCGAAAATTAGTATGCAGCCATCCAGGGGCGGGTCCACTAAACGCGTACTGACTAGGTGCTATCTTAGCGCGTTGTTTAAAACTCTTGTTAATGTTTTAATTTCTGGGTTTTTTCTTGAGAAAACTTATGGGACCTTCTTTTTTTAGATAGAATAAATTAATATTAAAGAGTTTTATGCATATTTGTTTGAAATAAAATTTAATAAAGCCTTAAACCGTAGTTAGGAGTTTTGCTAACCCGTAACAAGGGGTTATTGCTTTAGTAGTTTGTATATACAACAAATATGTATAAAATTAAAAAAGCATCAATTTGTGCCATGTAAACAAAAAGTTCTGTTAGATTTTTCGAGAAAAAACCCAGAAATTAAAACATTAACAAGAGTTTTAAACAACGTGCTAAGATAGCACGTAGTCAGCACGCGTTTAGTGGACCCGCCCCAGGGGACCAAATTAAAACTGTGCGGTAATGAGTTTTTTAAAACAAATACAGTCCAGGGGTGGTATGCTGAAGGTGTAATCCGACTTAAAACTAATCTGAGATTAGCGATTGTCGACACACAGTAAACATACCAACAGTATTGATTGGATAATCTAGGTTAACGAATTTAACCTGTGATTAGGTTTTAAACGCAGATTAAATCGTCACTAACTCGTGATTAAATTCTTAATTTATAAACCACCTCCGGAGGTAGATTAAAAATTTGCGGGTTTTTATTGCTAATCTCGGTATAGTGACGATATAATCTGAGATTAAGTCTATTAACTCCGTTAACCTACATTATTCAATCAATACTGTTAGTATGTTTACTGTGTGTCGACAATTGCTAATCTCAGATTAATTTTAAGTCGGATTAAACCTTCAGCATACCACCCCTGGGGTCCTATGCTAAAGGTTTAATCCGTCTTAAAGTTAATCTGAGATTAGCGATTGTCGACACACGGCTCACCTTCAAAAGAGTCCCGGCACAAAAGAGTCCTGAAAAAAATCGCAGCTGGCACAGAAGAGTCCTGGCACAAAAGAGTCCCGGCACAAAAGAGTCCTGGAGAAAATACGTTTATGCGCCCAAGGGCAGCGAGCGCTGAGGTCGGCACAAAAGAGTCCTGGCATAAAATCAATTTTTCACAGCTGACATACAATGTTCACACCTCAGCTGTTTTCCAGTTTATGACGTATTTCAACACGTCGTTACTCTGACACAATGAGTCAGTAAAAAACGTCGCAAAATACTCGTACCACAGATGTTTTTTTTGGGGGACAGAAGGGTCCACCCCCCTAGAGCCAAAATTTTGGACCCCCCTAGAAAAAATCCAGGGAACCCCCTTCCCCAAAGCTCGAGAGCGGTTCGGCCTGACCCCCCCCTAGCGAGGGTGACCCCTCTCCCCCCTCGTCCTGACCAATTTGGAAGTATAATTTTACTGTCAAAAACACGGTTTTTTAGGTAAAAACAGTGTTTAAATACACTTTTTAGGTCTAAATAGGCTGTTTTAGTATATAAAATTCAATATTACACCTAAAAATACTTAAAATATTGATATTAAAAAAACTTTGTTAAAAAATCTGACCCCCCTGACCCTCCCCTAAATTTGAAATCTCGCACTCGGGGTCGACCCCCCTACACAGCCAGGGGGTCCGGACCCCCTGGACCCCTCCTAAAAAATTTTGGCCTTCCACCCGGGGGTGGACCCCCTAGCGGACCCGACCAAAAACATCTATGCTCGTAACTGTGACGCTTTTTATATCTTAACACACAAATAATCTAAACAAAATGAGTCAGAGTCACGTTGATTTTAACTGATTGTGACTTTTTGTGTCAGAGTACCAACGAACAGTAAATTTTTAAAAAAATTTTTGCTAAAAATTCTTTTTTTTTAAGTTGCTATTTGTTTTGGGAAAACAAATGATTATTCCTGTAATTACGGTTTTCAATCTTTTCATTAGCGGGCTGGAGAAAAGTAACAAAAACTGCAACGGAAAAACTGCAACGGAGGCATGCTTAGAAACACCTAAGAGGAGGCAAGTAAAGCTACCCCAAAAAACAACTTCAAATATTTGTAGGAGGCAGAAAAAACCATATTCAAGTCAGATAAAACTTCTTTGTGAGCAGCTTTAATTTTTCTAAAAGTAGATAGAAGGTAGTTATATTTAAAGAGGCAGATATACTCAGGAAAAAGTCATCAAGTTAGAGTGATGGTTAGGAAAAGATACGACTTTCGCCAGTATCATAAATTTCTTATTTTTTTAGCGTTCGCTTTTATTTTTTGCCAGGACTCTTTTGTGCCAGCTGCGATTTTTTTCAGGACTCTTTTGTGCCGGACCCTCGACACACAGTAAACATACTAGCAGTATTGATTAGATAATCTACTTTAACTAATTTAATCTAAGATTAGGTTTAATCTCAGATTAAATCGTCACTAACTTGAGATTAAATTGTTAGTTTATGCAAATTTTTAAACCACTTTGCGGGATTAAAAATTTGCGGGTTTTTCCTGATAATCTCGGATTAGTGACGATTTAATTTGAGATTAAGTCTACTAACTGCGTTAACCAATATTTATCAATCAATACTGTTAGTATGTTTACTGTGTGTCGACAACCGCCAATGTCAGATTAACTTTAAGTCGGATTAAACCTTTAGCATACGGCCGCTGATCTCGTGTAAAGCCCATTTCAAACGATGCATCGTTCAGAACGTTTTTTGAACGTTTGCCGTTGGACCATCGACACAGCGTTTGAGAGAGAAAACCGCGCTAGACTAAAAAATGTTAGTCGCGTATTTCCTATAGGCACCTTGCACTGGAACTCCGTTTATACATGAAGTATGCAATACACATAGTGGGTCACCATATAAACCGAGTTCCAGTGCAAGGTGTGAACCCGTGAGTGGAAAACATTATTACTGCATATTAAGTTATTATAAGCGTGTTTAAAACAAGTTTTAGTTTCTATTAATATGTTTAATAATTAAGACTGTTTCTGAAATTCGTTTGTTTATTAAATATTCTGCTAAACATTGCCACAAAACCACAAAACAGGGACTCCGAACCCGCCCCGCTTAGTTTTTTTAAACGATGAACCAAAACATACCACGCGGAATAAAAAAATTTATTTGGCACTTTAATTTTTTTCAATATGATATTCCAATTTTTATTGGATATTTAATATCGAATAAATCTTTTTAAGGACAAGCCATATAAGTGTATTGTTTTATTAACAGTTTATCAAACTTGTTTTTAATAATTTCACCAAATAAAACAAATGTGCGTTAAAAATAATCATAATTTTGTTAACTAATAAACACTTGAATTTTCCAAATAAACTGAACTTTTGAAACAATGTTAAACTTATGTTTTAAAAACAGTTGATAAACATTTTTGTATTTAGTATTTTGGTACAATATTTAATTTAATATTTAATATTTAAAATACAATACAATTTAATTTATTAACATTTTTGTCTGTGTATTAAACATGTTTTAAAAAATTTTTGGCAAAGAAACTACATTTGCGATATACACAAGCATATTTTATTTAAAACATAATTATATGTTTTTGGGTTTGTGTAAAGTTTCTTAAACTAAAAGACGTTTGATCTTTCACCGACAACGTTTTCATTTATCAGACGAATTTTAAGCACCTTTTGCAATGTTTAGTAGAATGACTAATAAACAAACGAATTTCAGAAACAGTTCTTTATTTTAAACATATTAATAGAAACTAAAACTTGTTTTAAACACGCTTATAATAACTTAATATGTGGTAATAATGTTTTCCACTCAGGAGTTTTATTTTAACGGCCGCGCTAATTAGTGCGCTGTGTGTAGGCACCTTGCACTGGAACTCGATTTATACATGAAGTATGCAATATACATAAGCCTCACCATATTGGATAATTACCGTATCTCCTGCTTATCTTTCGTAGTATGCAGATCAACCGATCGAAATTTCGCGCGCTATCGATCGGTAGATCTGCATACTACGAAAGATAAGTAGGAGATACGGTAATTATCCATTATGGTGACGCTTATGTGTAATGCATACTTCATGTATAAACCGAGTTCCAGTGCAAGGTGCCTATAGGTAATACGCGACTAACATTTTTCAGCCTTGCGCGCTTTTCGCTCTCAACCGCTGTGTCAATGGTTTGTTAGCTAGTTAGTTAGCATAGCCAGTTTTCTCTCAGGTGATTTCTTCCAGAAATGCTGCTGCCTTTGCGGGTTGAAGCCATAGGTCTTCTACTTTTAATGTGGTACGATTTTTGGTGCAGTTGAAAAGGTGGTGGACATTATGAGTTTCGATGGTTTTTGTTTCGATGTTCGAACGGCAAAACGTTCGAAAAACGTTCTGAACGATGCATCGTTTGAAATAAGCTTTACACGAGACCAAGACTGTAAGAGCACAGAATTTTTTTAATTCCATCTTTTTACAAAATATACATAAATTAATCGACTTTAGCTCTTTAAAAATTTGCATTTAGGTTTCAAATTGAGTATTTTGATAAATAATTATTAAAATATAGGTTTTAATATTTATTATTAAACCGCTCTTGTTAAAAATTTTAAATGGTTTTGTTGTTAAATAGTCGATTCAATACAGAAATTATCGAGGTCAGCTAAATTTTATTTGTCAAGTAAGTAAGTATGTTGTTAAAATTAGCCAAGCAAAAATTTTTTTCTAATAAATCTAAAAATAAGTTTGTTTGAATATATACATATGTTCGGCCATTTAAAACTGATAACTCTCGTATCCTAAAGTTTAACGAAAAGCAAAAAAAATGGTTTAATACACGAATACGAATGATACAAATTTATCACTTAAATAATATATAATTTTAATTTGAATTTAACACAAATATCTATCAAGTGTTAAAAAATTTTCATATTTTATTTAAACAAGAAAATCTACATATAAGATTTTGGACAAAAAATTAAACTATAAGCATAATAATAATTGTAACTTTTACTTCATACAAATTTAAATAAAACACTATTAGACTAAAGCAGTCAAAAGTCACGTGATTTTTGTTTTGTTGTAGTGGTGAACCAATCATAGCGCCATATTTTTAAAAAAAGTTACCGCCCCACTAATAATAATTGGTTTCGTCAAAAACAGGGACATATACTGTAAGCAATAGAACAATTGCATTGCTTTGAGTCTCGCGTGGGGTGGAAGGGAAGGTAGTGAACTTGACTTGAATAAAAAACCTTGTCATGTGAGGGGGGGCCTTTTTTTCCTTGAGCGACTCTTCCCCCGCCCCCCGTCCCCCCCCCCCACCCCGTGGTCGATTGTCGGAAAACGCGCGAAAATCTATAAACACAATTCTCGCTCTCTTTTAAACACATCTCTCGCTCAATCTTAAACGCAACATTAAAGGAAGGTGAGAAACTTTATTTACTAGACTTCCCTAATCTTAGTGTCACTTAAAGTCACCCTAATCTGATTCGCAAAAAAATAAAAACTTAGGCAATTATTTTTAAAATAGATTTTTCAGATCTGAAGGAATACAAACAAAACAAAACTTTAATAAATAAAAAGCCCACTAAAAAAGCTAACACACAAGGAAAGTTAAAATTTTTGTTTAAATCATTATATTTTCTAAATAATCAATACAAATGCTTCTGGCCAATACGTATTAAAAATTTTGTATCATGGATTACTGTAGTATGGACAGCAAACAGGAAATCGCTAGCACGCAAAAACGTCGACTTTAATGCCAAAAAAATAAAAAAATTTGACACTTTTAAAAACTTATACAACCCTGTTTGTTATTTATTAGTTTATAAATAGATGTTTTTGAAATTTTTCATAAATTTTTAGATTTTTAAAATTTTTATTTGAATAAAATAATATAGCTAAAACATTCATGTTTTATTTTCACAATGTTGATATAGCTAAGGTTTAGGAATCATTAATAGGTAAGATTTATAACTAGGAATCAATAATAGGTACTGTAGTATAAATTTATCAACTTAAAACAAATTTAAAATTCTGATTTGTAAGTTTTTTTTAAATAAAAAAATATGGTTAAATAATGTTATCCAATTTTGATGTGATAATCGTTGGATTTAAACAAAACTAATGCTGATCTCAATATAGAACTCAATAAGTAGTTTTTAATTAAGTTTGATGATGTTTATTATTACGACTCCAGTGTGCTTTAATTCACTTCAGGTGGCCATAACAGGGTTGGAGGCTTTTTAACTTTAACAAAAATTACACATTTGAGAACTCCCACTCCCCCCAAATTTTCGGGGTATTTATTATTTTTATCACCAGACGCGTGGGATATTTACGTTGTTGTTTAAAGTCCTGCTGTACCCATCCTCAAAGTTTTCGGCCGGTGGTTGAAAAATTGAAAAAAATTTTTTTATTATAATCATAAAAAATGTCAAAAGCTTCGAGAATGCCCCTCTTGCCTTAAAATTTGAAGAAGCTCAGCTTTTAAGTGGGAACGGGAAGGGTTGGTAACTCCCAAAATTCTGAAACTGCCGACACCCCCCTGAAATTTGGGGGTACTCCCGTAGGTCGGCAGAAAGGTTGGTTGGGGTTTCTTCACCCCCTCACCCATCAAAAAACTCCTGAAACTGCGGACACCGCCTTCCCCCTCTTGCCGCGCGAACTTTGGGGGTACCCTCGACACCCCTTCTAAAATTTGGCAATTTGGGGGATACCAGTGCTATTTTAAACTGGCAATTTGGGGGATATCCCAAAATTTTTTTGGACACCCCATCAAATTCGGAAAGGAGGTATATCCTCCGAAATCCGGAAGGCTTCATATGGTGGGACGATCAGTCATTATTATGTAAAAGAAGTTGCAGTTAAGAGTTTTAACAATAAAAGAATCACTAAATTCTAAAAATCTGTGAATTAGATTTTTGCTTCTGAACTCGTATAAATTATTAATTATCATTTTTAGTTTGAACTGAAACAGCTAATTTTGGCTGAAAAATTTTCGGCGTGAATATAACCTATAAAATCTGACCACGTTTAATATGGGTCACCAATATTGGTCCAGCGGCCCCTTCAACTATAAAATAAAAAGCTCAAAATTGTTTCAAAGCATATAGAAATTACCTATAAAACTTTCAAAAAAATCGCGGCTAGTATTTTTAAAAAATTTCAAAAAAAAATAGAACAACTATTGGGTTTAGTCCAAATAAATAAAATCGCGGTATGGAAAATGCGTGCGTAACGATTTACCCCCCCCCCCCCCGATATTTGTTAAACTTTTTTTTCCAAACAAAAATGCGCATTTTATGTAAATCACTGTGTGCGCAACAGGCTGCGTACTTTTCACTTTGCATTATGCATTGTTTCAAGCTAAACAATAGTTTTATCGAAATCCCACATTGATTTAATGAAATTGATTTTTTAGTAAATTATTTTTAATGTTTTTTTTCCAAAATATACAACAATTTTTTTGCAAAACGGTTATTTTGTTGTTTAATATTTAAGTTAGGGACGCTTTTGGGGAGGTACCCACCTCCCTAGCGTTTTCCCACTTATCTGCTAGTGTCACTTACCATTAGGGATTCTAGTAAATACAACACTTCACTAAACTGCTTAGTGACACTTGCCAGCTAGTGGCCCTAAGCTGTTA
>JASAMX010007687.1:0-20933 GCA_030248175.1 Microlaimidae sp. YZB2_3 | reverse complement strand
GCTAGGCAGTTAAAAAGTTATTTTATAAAGAGCATTTTTCTTCATTTGGTAAATGGGATGGATTAAGTGGTGGGTCAGTTTGAGTGAGTGAATGGACTCTGACTACCCTACTAGATGATAGATGGATAGATAGATGGATAGACTGGAAACTTGTATTGTATGTACTAGATGGATGAATGAGAAAAATGATGAAAAGGATTTAAATACAAAAAGTTAAAATCTCAGCTAAACAAAGGAACATTACTTGAATTTTTATTACAATTCCATTTATTGAATGATTAAAACTGTATTATCTGCAATTAATCAGTGCTCAACTTTACTCTTTTCCTCTAGTGAACTTTGAGTATGATTTTGATGTTAAGCACAAAGATTGTTGCTTTTTAAACAATATCATTTATAATTTTATATGTCACTATCATATCATCTTTCTCTGAGTTATTCAAGACTCAAAGTATTTAATACAGGTTTTCCGCATCCTTACAGCCTTAAAATCATTGGTAATGCATTGAAATTTTTTTGAAAATATATTTATCTTTCATCATATAGGAATTCCAGATCAGCTTGCAGATTATAGTAGGCCATATTAAACTTTTTGTATGCAGTTAAATAATTTTTTATAGAATTGGATTTAAAAAGTCTAAAAATTAAATTGACTGTTTTCAAAACCTTGGAACTTGGAAGCTATTTTTTGGCAGTGGCGTGCCCAGGATTTCATTTTGGGGGGGGGGCGGTTGGGGGGTACAGTAGAACCGGGTAGGAGGGGTCTGGGGGCGGCAGCCCCCCAGAGGCTGCAGAGCCGGTCCGGCACCAGGTTCCACAGAATCATTCCCATCATCCATTAGACTGTGTTCATTCTCCATATGACCAAATCATCAATTTTTTTCAATACAGGTCGTCATTATCTCTTCCTACTAACCAAAGACCTTATGAGAGCCACCAGAGCCACGCCAAATGTAAAACTAATAGACTTATTGCAAATTACATATTGTATTTTTTAATTTTTTATTAATAATGTGTTTATATATTTATAATTAGAGTTTAAACTTTAGTTTTCTAATTATTATGTAAACAATAGAAATAAATAATTATTGTTCTTGATTATAAAGTCAAGTATCACAAACTTTTAATCCATAATCTTATATTTAATTTAAAGATTATATACATACATGGGTGTAGGGGAAATTTTTAAATTCGGCAAAAAATGGAAAAATTTTGGGGTTTGGACAGACCCCCCTTTTGCAGCGGCCATTCGGGGGGGCGAATAAGGACGGCGGACCGGCGAATTATCGGTCAAGGGGCAGAGCCCGTCAGGTAGTCGGGCAGAATGCCGGAGAACGTTCGACTTTAACTTTCTTATGCACATTAAACATGTGTTTAAAAATTAAAGGATAATATGTTTTATAGTAGTTTTATTAAACTGTATATCTTAACTGAAATAATCGATTTGTAATTGAAAAACTAAGATAAATTGTCAAAATATTAACTTTTTTGCGAAATGTGGCAAAATTTTTTTTAGTCGTTTTATAACACTGAAAAATTTTTTTTTTGGGAGGCCGGGCGCGGGGGGGGGTGTCTCCTGTAATCCCAAATTTAGGGGGCGTCAGCACATTGAATTGCAGTATAACCCCCCCAACCCCCCCCCCCCCGCCACCCCCCCTGGCCCCTGCTCCCTCTCGGGAAAAATCAGGTCTCCTATACTGAAAATGTCACATATTTTATATCTTTTTATAATACATGAATATGGCTTTTTCATAAATGTAGTATTATTCTATAAAAAGAACAATTATTATTATGGTTTAAATGTTTTGTTGTAGGCAGCCCACCTGACTCCTTGCCTTGTACTCAGGTCGACCTAAAAAGCTAGGGGGGGGGTTGACCATAAATCTTCTTAGTAATTCAAAATTCAATTTACCTGGTAAACTACCCAACCATGAACACCAATCTGAGTCTTTAACTAGATTAATCTGTTGGTAATTTCTCATTATTTAAGTAATAATCTTTCTTAATGATATTTGCTGGCAATTTATTTTTAAGGTTCACACTTATGTTTATACAGACTAAGCTGCCAGTCAATCTTGCTCACAAGCAATTCTATTCAGATTATTTTATTCTGTTGTTATTGTTCTCATCATAACTTATAGACTTTCTATTTATATAATTAATAGAATTTTTAAATATATTTTTGAGTTTACAATATCATATAAACTAAAAATATATAAAAAACCTTATAACTAACCCTGTGGTACTGTACCACCGGGTAGACGAGAAAGGGTATCATTTATTAAATTTTTTCATTTCTCTTGGTTAGTTAAAGTGTTGTATCCAATCAACTTCAGATTCCATATCTATCAAGTTTATATAAAAGTTTTTTGACTGATATGTATCCAAAAGTTTTTTGCAAAGTTTTGAGATATATATTCCACTGATTTTTAACATTTAGGATAAACGAAAATGTTTGCAGTTTTTTATTTTTTAAAAAAATCATGCTGAAAATGACAATATGTTAACAAAACTCTATATTTTGTTGATTACAACAAAAACATGTAAAGTAGATTTGGACGCATAATTTTTTGACATCCACGGTGCCAGACTATTTGAATAAGGGGGAGGGGGGTGCATTTCCAGACCGTGCACAGCTCTGCTTTACCACACCCGTGCACAAAAAATGTTCAAAATGTCAAAAAGGGAATTATCGTCCAATCTTACTTACATGTTTTTGTTGTAAAACTATGGAGCAAAATTGTAAAGTTTCAGCTTTCTATCTTTTTTGTTAACATATTGTCCAACCTTCAGCATGATTTTAAAAATAAAAGCTCAACAGTTACACAACTTTTAGACTCCTATAATGATTGGACTTTAGCTGTAAATGTTAAAAATCAGTGGATGTAGTATATTTGGACTTTGCAAAAGCTTTTGATACCATATCACATCAAAAACTTTATATAAACTTGATAAATATGGAATCTGAAGTCGATTGTTAAAATGGATAGACGCTTTTTTAACTAACCAAGAAATGAAAATTTTAATAAATGATACCCTTTCTCCATCTACCCAGTTAATAGTTCAGTACCACAGGGTTCAGTTCTAGGACCTTTTCTGTTTTTAGTTTATATGATATTGTAAACTCAAAACTGTGTTAAAAATTCTGAAATTAGACTGTTTGCTGATGATGCAAAAGTCTATATAAGCTATGATGAAAACAATAACAACAGAATAAAATTACAAGATGATCTGAATAGAATTGCTTTGTGAGCAACTGACTGGCAGCTTAGTCTGTATGAACATAAGTGTGAAGTGTTAAAAATAAATTGCCAGCAAAATATCATTAAGAAAGATTATTACTTAAATAATGAGAAATTACCAACAACTAATCTAGTTAAAGACTAGATTGGTGTTCATAGGTGAGCACGGTTTGGGAAGCTAGGGGGGGGGTGGTTACCCAGGGTAAATTAAATTTTGAATTCTAGGAGGGGGGTCCCATGGGGGTCCGGACCCCCCCTAGCTTTTTAGGGGGGGTCAACCTGGGGTGCAAAATTTTGAAATCTAGAGGGGGTCAGGTGGGACAGTTTTAAACCATAATAACTTTAATAATTGTTCTTTTTATAGGATAATACTACATTTTATGGAATAAAAAGCCATATACATGTATAAAAAGGGTGTAAAAGCATGAATGAATATGTGATGAAAATTCACGTTTTTGGAAGAAAATTTAGTATAAAAAAGGTACCTAAAATTTTTCCGAGGGGGCCGGGGGGCATAGGTGGGCGGGGGGGGGGGGGGGGTTGGGGGGGTTATACCCCCCAAAATTTCGGATATTGCTGACACCCCCCTAAATTTGGGGTACCCGGGGACACCCCCCCCAAATTCGCCTCCCGGAGAAAATTTTTTAAGTGTTATAAAACGACTAAAAAAAATTTTCCGCGCTTTGCCCGGAGAGTTAATTGTTAATTGACAATTTATCTTAGTTTTTCAATTACAAATCGATTATCCCGTTCAGTAATTAAGGTATACAGTTTAATAAAACTACTATAAACACTATTATCCTTTAATTAACGTTTTAAACACATGTTTTAAATGTGTAGGTATAAGAAACCTTAAATTTTGTAATAAGTATCATCTGGAATTAAAATTTCAAGTGTGTTTTAGCGCCCTAAATTAAAAATTTTCTCCCCCAGAGGGCATTCTGCCCCCCGGACCCCCCTGACAAGGGGCTCTGCCCCTTGACCCCGCTGGGGGGCTCTCGCCCCCAGATCCCCCCATATCTGGGGGGCTGCCGCCCCCCAGAACCCCTTTAGGGTTAGTAGGGCCCCCAGACCGCCCCCCCCAAATGAAATCCTGGGCACGCCACTGCAAAAGGGGGGTCTGTCCAACCCCAAATTTTTCCATTTGCCGACCTAAAAGAGGCGTCTAGACCCCCCTGGCTACGCCCATGTATGTATATAATCTTTAATTAAATATAAGATTATGGATTAAAAAGTTTGTGATACTTGACTTTATAATCAAGACAATAATATTATTATTCTATTATTACGTAATTATTAAAAAAAACTATGATTTCTAATCTAATTATAAGAATATATAAACACATTATTAATAAAAAAATTAAAAAATACAATATGTAAGTTGCAATAAGGTCTTATTTCAGTTTTACACAGTTTTAAAGCATTTATAAGCTTGTTTTACGTGTTTTTACGCGTTTTAAGCCCATTTTAAGGCAGCGCGGAAATATTGGGTACACCCCCTCTCAAAATTTGGGTCTTGCCGGACACCCCCCCTAAAATTTTGACCCCCCTATACCCCCCAAAATCTGAGAGGCTGCCCACCTATGCCGGGGGGGGGGGTCAGATTTCAAAATCTAGAGGGGGGTCAGGCAGGGGTAAAAAATCCAGAAATTTGGGGGAGGGGGGGCCCTAGATTTTCATCTAGGGGGGTCCCAAAATTTCGAGGCTAGGAGGGGGGGTGGATCCCACCTTGCCCCCCCCCCCCTTTCTCACCTATGTTGGTGTTTATTTTTGTTCTGACTTAAGGTTTTCAACTCATTGCCAAAAAACAGTGGCGTGCCCAGGGGAGGGCGGGGGCGGCCGCCCCCCCCGAAATCCGGCGAAGCCGGATTTTTTTGTAAGGGGGGACCCTTACGTTTTTTGAATTTTGGGAGAGAAAATTTTTTTTCTTAAATATTAATACAGAAACTTTCCTGATGCCTTCCAAAAGCATATTAATAGTCAAAAAACCAAATTTTCCCCGCTTCGCGGGTAGTTTAAATTGACAATTTATCTCAGTTTTTCCATTTCCATCGATTTTGCCGCTCAATATTTAAGGCATACATGTTAAATAAAACTACTATAAACACTATTAACCTTAACGTTTTAAACATGTTTTAAAATGGATAGGAATAAAAATAAACTTAAATTTTGTTTTAATTATCATCTGGAATTAAAATTTCTAGTGTATTTTAGCGCCTTAAATTTAAAATTTTCTCCCCGGGGGGCATTCTGCCCCGGGACCCCCCTGTCAAGGGGCTCTGCCCCCTTGACCCCGCCTGGGGGGCTCTCGCCCCCCAGGCCCCCCATTTCTGGGGGGCTGCCGCCCCCAGACCCCCTCCTCAGGGTTAGTATATACCCCCAGACCGCCCCCCAAAACGAAAACCTGGGCACGCCACTGCCAAAAAATAGCTTTCAAGTTCCGAGGGTTTGAAAACAGTCAATTTAATTTTTAGATGTTTTAAATCCAATTCTATAAAAAATTATTTAACTGCATACAAAAGTTTAATATGGCCTACTATTGAATATGCAAGCGTGGTCTCTGATCTGGAACCCCTATATGATGAAAGATAAATATATTTTCAAAAAAGTTCAATGCACATTTACCAAATGAGTCTTTAGAGTTTGTAAATTAAAAGATGCCAGTTATGAAAACATATTAAATATATTAAATCTTGAGTCTTGAAAAACTCAGAGAAAGAGATGATATGATAGTGACATATAAAATTATAAATGATATTGTTTAAAAAGCAACAAATACTTTGTGCTTAACACAAATCATACTAGAGGTCACTCAAGGAAAATTAAAGTTGAGCACTCTAGGATTAATTGCAGATAATATAGTTTTTTTTAACATAGTTTCAAATAAATGGAATTGTCTAAATAAAATTCAAGTAAACGCTCCTTTGTTGCACTCTTTTAAGAAATTTTTTTAAAAATAAACCTGAATACAATGACTAAATGAAGAGCTTTTTGTATTTAAATCCTTTAGTCATTTTTTTCTAGTAAGTCCGGGCTTCTGTTGTGATACATACAATACAACCTACAAGTCATATATGGGCACAGGGGTGGGGGCGGGTTGGGGAGTTGCAGGTTGGGTAGGGGTTAACCCCCCAAATTCTGAGAAGGGGGGTTTAACCCCCACCACTCAGAAGTGGGGGGGGGGAAGTTACCTCCCCCCAGTTTTGCCAAAATGAAGAAAAAAAATGTCTTTATAAAATAACTTTTAACTGCCGTCTAAAATCTAAAATAACTTCTTTTAAAATTAGCGTTTCTTACCTATTTTTTAAACTTGCTGAAAATAAGTGTGAAACGTTTCATATTGGACAAACTACTAAGCCCATAAAAACACATATTTATTTAATAATCAAGTTCTTAATAGTGTTCCAATAGTGCGCGACTTGGGTATTTGTATGTCTCAAAATTTAAAGTTTTCTTATCACTGTGAAAAGATTGCAGAGAAAGCTATGCAAAGATCAGCTTAAATTTTTCGAAGTTTTAAAGCCAAATCTGTAAAAAATTTAGTAAGAGCATATAAATCCTATGTTAGGCCTATTGTAGAATATGGATCTGTTGTATGGAACCCACATTTAAAAAAAGATGAGAGTTAATTGAAAAAGTCCAAAAAAATTTTACTAAACGACTGTTTAAGAGCTGTGGTCTAAATTACACTAACTATGAAAATAGGTTGGTTTTCTTAAAGCTTGAAAAACTTTCTGACCGCAGACCTAAAACTGATCTGTCTAAAATTTTTAAAATTATTAATAACAAAACTTGTCTTCAACCAAAAGATTTTTTTACCTTTAGTTATAATTCCACTAGAGGACACCCTTTTAAACTTTTAATAGAGGACAGTAGAATTGATGCAAGAAAATTTTCTTTCCCAAATAGAGCTATTTCTATTTGGAATAAATTAAAGTCAACTCAAGTTTCAGTCATAGGTGAGCACGGTCGGGGAAGCTAGGGGGTGGTTACCCGGGGTAAATCAAATTTTGAATTCTAGGAGGGGGGTCCCAGGGGGGTCTGGACCCCCCCCTAGCTTTTTAGGGGGGGTCGAGCCAGGGTGCGAAATTTTGAAATCTAGAGGGGGGTCAGGTGGGGTCCGGTGTCCAAAACAAAACAGTTTTAAACCATAATAACTTTAATAATTGTTCTTTTTATAGCATAATACTACATTTTATTGAATAAAAAGCCATATTCATGTATAAAAAGGGTGTAAAAGCATGAATATGTGATGAAAATTCACGTATTGAAAGAAAATTTAGTATAAAAAAGTACCTAAAATTTTCCGGAGGAGGGAGGTGGGGGGGGGGGGGGTCTGATTTCAAAATCTACAGAGGGGGTCAGGGGTAAAAAATTCGGAAATTTGGGGGGAGGGGGGGGCCTAGATTTTCATCTAGGGGGGGCCCAAAATTTTGAGGCGGGGTGGACCCCACCCTGCCAACCCCCTTTTTCTCACCTATGGTTTGATGTCTTTTTATAGGGCTTAGAGTTAGCGCCATACATGGGCACAGGGGGGGGGGGGTTGGGGGAGGGGTTAACCCTCCCCCCTCAAATTCTGAGAAGGGTTTAACCCCCCACTCAGAAGTGGGGGGGGAGAAAAGGTTAACCCCCCATTTTTTGGAAAAATGAAGAAAAAAATGTCTCTAAAATGACTTCTAACTGCCTCCAAACTTAAGTTTTGAGTTCGAAATGAATTTTTTCAGCAATAAAAAGTTAAAAAATGCAATAAAAAGGGCTTTTTAACCTAAAATTAACGTTTTTTACCCATTTTTCCTTCAAAATTGAAAAACGATAAGGGTAAAATGCACTCCAGAAAAAAAACGATATGGGTACTTAACTGTAACCATACTTTTTTTCTTAATTTTTCCAAATTTGGGGGAAGGTTAACCTTTTCTCCCCCCTACTTCTGAGTGGGGGGTTTAAACCCTCTTCTCAGAATTTGAAGGGGTTAACCCCCCAACCCCCCGTGCCCATGTATGCCCCCCACTCTTGACCAACTTGTCCATGTATGCCACAAGCTCCATATATTTATACCACGTGTACGTTGTTTAATAGCAGATTCATCAATACTCCAAATCATTGAGGTCAGCAAGGTTTGGTTTTCCTCTAAGCCTAAACGGTTTTGGAATAATCCTTGTATTTAGAGATGTTAATAAAAAATATATTATTTTACTTTTGTTTATTTAATTCACATCTTTAACCTTTTAACTGGTCCAGTACAATGATTTGCATAATTAGAAAAAAAAAGTTTTTTGTTTTAAAAAAATGAAATTAAAAAATACACAACATAATTAAAACGACATACTAATTGTTTTATTTGTTTAATCTTTATAAATATAAAATGTTTTAATAAGCAAAGTTGTGTGCATAAAAAGTTTCATTCAAGGGCAGTCAAAAATATATGTCTATTTTAATCGTTAGATTTATTACTAAATACTTTTTCTTAAATTTTATGTGATAATTTATTTAGAGATCTACGCGTTTTGTGGCAATATAACACCTCAGCTGAAATTGCTCTCGCGACATAATTATGTCAAATCGACCAGAACTGATGCAGGTAAATATAACAAAGAAAATTTTTAAAAACTAATTATTAAGTTTAATATAAATCACAAGAAAATTTTCAATGCCCCGACGATTTAAGCAGAGGGAAGCAATTTTTTCCGTAATCAAGAAACAAAAAAAAAGTAAAAAAAAAACCCACGTGTTTTGCGCATGCGAGAGGCACTGAAACCAGAAAGAGGAAGGGTACACCTACATAGTCACTATGTAAGTAGGAAATTGTTGGACCGTGCACAAGTTTGATGGGGTGTTTTTCCAAGAATGCAAAATTATATAATAGAATGTTAACGTCGGAATCAAAAGCAACCATAAGGTTTCTTCCAGAAAGAACTTGTGGGAACTGAAAAAAACTACTTGTCCTGTCAGGAGCGCAGCAAGGATTTTGGAAAAGGGTTGGGGGGGGGGCGTTGCACGTTTACCCGATTTCATACAATTTTTTGGAAATTAGGGCGTTGTAGGGGTTTGTATTACAAATTTTAAAAATACCCTACCGCCTGTCTACCATACATGGGCAAGTTGGTCCGGAGTGGGGGGGGGTTAAACCCCAAATTAGACATTTTTTTCTTCATTTTTCCAAAATTGGGGGGGGGTTAACTTTCCCCCCCACTTCTGAGTGGGAGGGGGGTTAAACCCCCCTTGTCAGAATTTGGGTGTGGGGTTAACCCCCCCAACCCCCCCCCGTGCCCATGTATATTGTCTACCATTAAAAAAGAAAATAGAAAGGGTTAAAAATGTTGGCGCTTCGCGCGAATTCATTATTTTTGCTTTTGTTTTATTGGCAGTGATTTTTAAGTTAAATGAGAAAAATTTTATTTTTAAAATGTATATATAACTTTAAAAATTAGATTTTCAAAAATTAAATTTTTTTTTTAAAAATTGTCTTTGATAAATAGATATTTATCAGAAACAACGACACTTAAAACCTAAAAGGTATATAAGTGCTGAGGGGGGGGGGGGGGGGGGCGGCGGGGGGGGCGTGGGGTTTGGTTTTTTTTTTTTGTTTTGTGTGTTTTTTTTTTTGTTGTATGAATGTTTTTTTTTGTGTTGTGGTTTTTCCCTTCCCCCCGGGTCCCCCCCCGCCCGGGCCCCCCCCCCCCCGCGGCCCCCCCCCCCCCCCCCCAGACCCCCCCCCCCCCGCCCCCACCCCCAAACTGCCCGGCTGAGCGGACCGAAGCATGAAAAAGTTTTTAAACAAGTTTTCTGTAATCCCCCAAATTTTTACTTCCGCGGGCCCAGGGGGAGGGGTTTGCCACACCTACACTACAATTATACATAGGCACGAGGGGGGAGATTAACCCCCAAATTCTAAGATGGGTGGTTTAACCCCCCCATACTCAGGAGTTGGGGGGAGAAAAGGTTACCTCCCCTCAATTTTTAAAAAAATGGGAAAAAATTTTTAAAATGACTTCTAACTGCCTCTAAACTTAAGTTTTAAGGTCAAAATGAATGTTTTAAGCAATAAAAAAAATAAATAATAAATAAACAATAAAAAGCTCAAAAATGCAATAAAAAAGGTTTTTTGACCTAAAATTAGCATTTTTACTTATTTTTCCTTCAAAATAGAAAAAAAATATGTATGGGTAAAATGCGTTTCTTGAATTTTAAACCCCCTTCCTCTAATTTGGGGTTTAACTCCTCCCCCATTCTGTACCAACTTGCCCATGTACAAGGACGTAACCAAAGGGGCCCCCAACCCAACCCCCCCTCCCAAACGGTCAGACGGGAGGAATAAGGAAAGTTGTTGGCCGGGAGGGGGGCGGTCCCCCCCCCTCGAAATGGTCGCCAGATAGTAAAATTTCAGGATTTTCAAAGGCTAAAAATTCAAAATTATCTGGCGCCGAGCGAAGAGCGAGGCGCCAAACTATAAAATGGTTTTGCCACCACAATTGACCCCCAAAAAGCAAAACAAAAAATTTTCCGCTTCGCTTTGCTCAGCAGTCAAGTTCCATAATACGCATATTTCTCGCTATTTAATTTGCCTAATGTTATTGAAAAAAGTATAATAATTTTAATAAACAATAAGTTATACACATCAAGCAAAACAAACAATCATTTGGTTAATTTGTGTATATACCTTTGCCCCTCCTAAAATTTCTAGCCGCCCACAACAATGGCTCGGTAATTTTTTCCATATAGGTACCTAAAAAACATGGAGATACTCAGACCAGTGCACGGTCTGGAAGTGCCCCCAAGTTTTATTGGAGGTACCCTAAAATTATGACGCCATTTTTGACCTATGATGACGCCATCATCGCAATTTTTAGCTTATTTCAATGTATTTTAAGCCATTTCAAACCTATTTTTACCTTATTTTCGCTTTTTTGTCCCTTTTTTTTTCTTTTCCCTTCTTTTTTTCTCTTTTTTTTCTTTCCCCCCTGCTTGCCCCCCCGTTTTAAAAAAGTTGCTCCCCCGTTTTGGAATTGCCCTCCCAATAAAATCCGGGGGGCGAGCACAAGTCTGCGTATTCATTATAATAACGTTATAATTCATTACAATAATGAACCCCCCAGCAGCATACATGGGCAAGTTGGTCCGGAGTGGGGTTATACTTATACCCCAAATTAGGGGGGGTGGGGTTAAAATCCAAGAAACGCAAAATACCCATATCATTTTTTTTCTGGAGTGCATTTTACCCATATCGTTTTCGATTTTGAAGGAAAAATAGTTAAAAACGCTAATTTTAGGTCAAAAAGCCCTTTTTATTGCATTTTTGAGCTTTTTATTGCCCAAAACATTCATTTTGACCTCAAAACTTAAGTTTGGAGGCAGTTAGAAGCCATTTAAAATACATTTTTTTCTTCATTTTTCCAAAATTGGGGGGGGGGTTAACTTTTTCTCCCCCCCCCACTTCTGAGTGGGGGGGTTAAACCCCCCTTCTCAGAATTTGGGGGGGTTAACCCCCCCCAACCCCTCCCCCCCGTGCCCATGTATGCCCAGCAGACCCGACCAAAAACACCTATGGGGGGCGGAGCCCTCGCCCCCCGAAATTTTTTTTGTACTGAAATCCACCTCCCAAAAAAATGAAACCCTGGGTACGTCCCTGCCCATGTATGCTTACAACCCTCCCTGGATGCGCTCTGTTTCCTGTTGAAGCTAGTAGAAATAACCTCAGAATCCATGCCATGCAGATATTCAACTTCAATAACAACAATCCCCGTCGGCCGCCTCCTTCTCAATTATGGTCCGGTTTAGGTGGGCAGCCCCCTGATTTAGGAAAGGTATATTGGGCGGGAAAAAAAGAGAAGCGGTCTACTTCAAAACCTCCATTTATAGCGTTTTTACTGGGAATCTTAAATAAACTTATTTTATGAGGAGGAGTAGTCAGCGGTAAAAACATAAGGGTCCCCCTTGCGAGAAAATCCGGCTTCGCCAGATTTCGGAAGGGGGGAGGGGGCGGGGCGTAACCAGGGGGGGGCAGGGATCGCCAGATTTCGTGGGAGGGGGCGGCCGCCCCCCCCCCCCCCATACAGGCCACGCCACTGACCACACAGGTGTTCCTAAAAATGATTTCTTCCATTATATTTCTGAAAAAAAAAATTATCAAATTTATATTCGGTTTTAGGAAGTTAGATTACACAAAACAGCACGTGAGCGTGAACGCTACGATAACATGGCTGAGCTTTACGCTGTTGTGAATACTTTGGAATGTTTGGAAAAAGCTTTTGTACGGGATTGCATTGGACCCAAAGAGTAAGTTAAAAGAATTTAGGTATTCACAAAAAATATTTTAGTACTTGGATCCTGCAAATTTTTAAGGAAGGATGTCCAGGTTTAAAATTTTAAAGGTTTTTCATACATAAGATGACATACATGGATACATCAAACTGACATGACATCAAGTTTTTACGAGGCTTCGTACTCAATCAAATTTCAGAAATTTTTCTTCAGCAAATTTATTCTAAAGCAGTTAAATCTTATCAGCTAAATTAGGAAAGCCACTATAATATAATTTTGAATGGTGTTATTATTATGTTATTGCGGTAAGAAAGAATCGAAATTTCGCTGGTCTTTTTAAATGTTGTAGAATCAGTGATTATATTCCATTCTATAAAATATTCAGTTTTATATGGGACGATGGTTTTTATACTCTAAAAAGTATGTGGTTTTGGTTTAGTGATAAAAGTTTTTTTGAGGCAAGTAATCAACTATATATTGGAAAGTCAAATAATTAGTACGCCGTGGACATGCACTCTTTAAAATTGTGTACAATTTTTATAGATATACCGGAGCCTGTTCGAAACTGTTAGTGCAGTGTAAAGCCAGTTTTAAATTAGTGCAAACTGATGAATTTCCAGACGTTGATACTTTCGTTCGAAAATATAGGGTAAGACAAAGACAATAAACGCTGTTTTTAGTCATTTATATATGTTTTCACTGTCAAAAAGATTTCAATAAACATTTAAAGATGACATTCATTCCATCATATTATATTATTCATTTTTATTTGATTCATATTGGTCTGATGTTTTTGATAGCGTCTGCTGGAAGGGTTTCATATCATAGGTGAGCAAGCATGGACTAGGAAATTTAGGGCATGGGTGGCTACACCGGGTAAATGACCGTTTGAATGAAAGCTGGAGGGGGGTCCGTACTCCCCCCAGTATTTTAGGCAGAAATCCAGCCACTAATAACACATTAGCAATTGCGCTTTTTTAATTGTAATGCTATAAAGAAAAAAACAAGGAACAATCAAACATTGTGCGAAGTAACACGTTAGAAAAATGGTCTTTCTGAACCCTCAAATTTATCTTTGGCGACACAAAAGGGGGAAGGTCTTGGTCTTGTCTACAAACCTAGGAAGAAGAGGGGTCGGCTTCGCTAAAGGGGGTTCAGGCCATACATGGGCAAGTTGGTCCGGAGTGGGGGGGGTTAAACCCCAAATTAGGGGGGGTTAAAATCCAAGAAACGCTAAATACCGTTATCGTTTTTTTATATCGTTTTTCGATTTTGAAGAAAAAATAGGTAAAAAACGCTAATTTAAGGTCAAAAAGCCCTTTTTATTGCATTTTTGAGCTTTTTATTGCTTAAAACATTCATTTGGACCTCAAAACTTAAGTTTGGAGGCAGTTAGAAGTCATTTTAAAGACATTTTTTTTCTTCATTTTTCCAAAATTGGGGGGGGGTTAACTTTTTCTCCCCCCCAATCCCCCCCGTGCCCATGTATGGTTCAGGCCCCACCGCTCTCGAGCTTTGGGGTAAAGGGAGCCCTCTGGATTTTTTCAAGGAGAGGTCCGAAATTTTGGCTCTAGGGTGGGAGGTGGACACCTCCGTTCCCTTTCCCCTTTCGAAAACTCCTATGATTACTTTACTCCCATGCTACATCCAGTCCAAGCTTGTTTTTGCCCACCTTTTGATAAAATATGAAAATCTTTATTGTGTATGTATGCGATGTTTTTAGCTAAATTGTCCAGCGGCATTGGAAAGAATAAAAGAAGGTCGTCCCATAACAATAAAAGATGATAAAGGAAATATTAACAAAGCAATTGCAGATATTGTTTCTGTAAGTATTAATTTTGTTCACGCCAGTAAAATTAAAAGCTTTTTTCTGGCTTGAAAACCCGCTAAATTTCACTATTTGTGATTGAGTGTGATTGTGGCAGTAGGTTATGACCATGAGTCACGATGGGGCATTTGGAGAAAAATGCAACGTGCCCCCTTTTACAGAGGGAATGACCGTACAGCAACTAGGCGGATGGGAAGAGGTTTCTATAAGCAAACGGCAGTTTGATTTTAAGGATAGACAGTCCAGTGGTTTTGAAACACCATTTTTCTCTTGGTTTGTGAAAGGAGAAAGCGCTATCTGGGGTGGACAAATTTGAAATACCATGGAGGAGAGTAAAAGGGTTTCGATGTAAGATCACAACTTTTTTAACCAATATTTTTTTTAGGGGGAATCAGATTTAAAATCCTGGAAGGGGGAACTGGGGAAATAAAAATTTTTAAGAAAAATAAGCTTTAGATTTCTTCTAGGCTGATGTGTGATTGTTTGCAGTGAACATTATTGTGATACAGAATTTGTTATTGATCTAAAAATGTGATAAGTACTCTGTTCGTGATAATCATGCCATGCATGTTAATTTTCACGGCCTATATTTTAAACTACTTACTGAAAAAGTTTTGCTTTGTTTTCTGTTATTTGAGGTTAATAAAAAGCATGAAACGTCATATAATACAACAAATTAGTAAAAAACAAAACAATTTGTAATAAAAATTTATTGTTTATTTATTGTTTATTGTAAATTTTTTGTTTATAGATCGTTTTTTACATGAGAAAAATTACATTTATACTAAAATTATGGCGTATTAATTAATTTAAGCTCTACAACAGTATAAATTTTGTACAAAAATTAATTATTTATTGATGGTACGAGTTATGTGATCTTAATTTTTTGCACGTTTGTTTTTATACTTTTTTGTTTTCAGTTGTTAATAACACTGATGGACAAGTTGAAACTGGAACAATGGGCCGTCGATGAGCTCTATCCAGATTTACGGGATCTTAGCGACACAATGAACAGAATGAGCTCGCTGTCTTCGGATTTCGATGGAAAACTGAAAGTGCAAAATTGGTGGGTTCCTGTGGGTTTTTTTGTCTTAAATAATCCAAGTTGTTTTCTCACGGGAAAATGGCTAACACAACACCGTTGCCAACCCCCAGTGACTTTTCAGCTTACGATTCTGAACGCATTCTGATTACTAACCAATCACTGAAAAGCAAATTTCAAGCTCGTGTGGTACTGAAAACGCTGGATTTTGCTAGATATCATATCAAAACCGGAGCCAAGGCCTGTTGGGATAGGCTTGGACCAAAATATTATAATATATAAACGTTTACACAGTATTTTAAAAGTATTTTTTATAGTACAATCAGTTGTAATTTTTTAAAAGAATGTATGAAGTCCAAGCATAGTACATGAGGAGAGGAAGTTAGCTGAAAGTTGAAAAGTTTTAAAATCCGAGAAAAGTATTATTTTTTTACCACACTTTTTTCTGTAAGACATCTTACCCATATTATCTTCGGCTTTAAAGAAAAAATAGTTTAGTTTTCGCCGCATAATTTGCCGGCCTTCTATCTGAGGCGTGTTGCTCCTGAAGTCCGTTGGCATATATATTTTGTGAAATGTCCATGAAATTGGGTAAAATTACCAGTAAATGGAAAGAAGCTCCACTTCCGCCTGCGTTTAAAAAGAGATTAAGCAGTGAAGTTGATAATTATCGCCAGTTTGGTTTACCAAGCAATTTCTTAAACACTATGGAGAATGTGAAACATTTGGGCTTAAATAAATTAATTACTAAGGACCAATTTGGATTTTTAAAAAGGCGTTCTGTCGGCGTGCAGTTTTTGCTTACTCTAAACGATTGGGTAAACGCAGTTGATTTAAAAAAGTGCGTAGACTTGGTTTACATAGATTTTGCAAAAGCTTTCGACAGCGTAAGTCATCCTAAATTATTGCATAAACGAAAATCATATGGCTTTGATTATGACTGCTTGCTTAGTATAAAGATTTGCTTTATGATAGAAAACAAAGAATTTTGGTAAATAACACTCTTTCTCAGCCTTCGCTAGTTATTAGCGGAGTGCCTCAAGGAAGTGTCTAGGTCCACTTCTTTTTTTACTGTACCTAAACGATTTGCCACACTGTCTTGAACCTGGTACTAAAGTAAAATTTTTCGTGGACGACGCGAAGTTTTACACCGTTTTTGCTAAAAATCGAAGTACAAATGAATTTGCAAATTCTTTAAAAAAAATTTTGTCATTGGGCGAAAACGTGGCAGTTAACTATTGCTTCTCATAAATGTTGTGTTTTATCTTTGGGTTTTAGAAATCCGTGTACTATAGTCCATACATGGGCACGGGAGGGGGGTTGGGGGGGTTAACTTCCCCAAATTTTGAGAAGGGGGTTTAACCCCCTCACTCAGAAGTGGGGGGGAGAAAAGGTTAACCCCCCGATTTTGGAAAAATGAAGAGAGAAAAAAGTCTTTGAAATGACTTCTAACTGCCTCCAAACTTAGGTTTTGAGGTCAAAACAAATGTTTTAAACAGTAAAAAGCTCAAAAATGCAATATAAAAGGCTTCTTGACCTAAAATTAGCGTTTTTTACCTTTTTTTTTTCAAAATTGAAAAACGATATAGGTAAATGGCACTCCAGAAAAAACAACGATATGGGTAGTATTTTGCGTTTCTCGGATTTTAACTCCTTTCCCTAAGTTGGGGTTTTTTAACCCCCCACTCCGGATTAACTTGCCCATGTATGGGTTCACCCCCGGGTAGAGGGCCACAATTTTTTATTGAGGGGGGAGGGGGTTCCAGGGGGTCCGAACCCCCCTGAATTTTTAGGAGAAGTCGACCCTGGGTGCGAGATTTCAAATTTTGGGGGGCCCGCTTTTTAACAAAGTTTTTTATATCAGTAATTTAAGTGTTTTTATAGGTAGGTCAACCAAAAAAACACCCGATTTGTTTTAAAAAAACACACCCCCATTATCTTCTTAAATACAACTCAAAACTCAAATTGAAAGGTTTTAAAAAAACTATGCCAAAAATTTACATGGAAAATTGATTTTTTACCTATTTTAACCCTAAAATTTAAAAAATATGACATTTTTTGAAATTTTTAAAATTTTTTTTCTCAAAAACAAGTTCACCTATGCTGTATTTAGAATATCGCTATTTTTACACTTTTGATCTACATAAAATCTGCATAAAAATTAACATCCTAAACCATTAACATTTGCTCTTTCACGTGGTAACCATGGTTCTTAGTCTTGTCGCACCAGTTTTTTAAAATAAGGTGTTTTTTTTTCGAAAAACGCTGTGAACAAATTTGGGTACTTTTTCCTAAAAAAACACATTGAAAATCACTTAAAATTCAATAAAAACTTCTAAAAGTGTGTTTTAAATTCAAAAACATAAAAACGGCTTTTAAAATTAATTACTTGTCCTGACTTGTGCACTGCCCCCCAGGTTTTATTGTGGAGGGGGCAATTCCAACGGGGGGCAACTTTTTTCAAACGGAGGGGGGAAGCAGGGGGGAAAAAGAAGGAAAAAGAAAAAAAAGAGACAAAAAAGCGAAATAAGGTAAAAATAGGTCTAAAATGGCTTAAAATGCATTTAAATAGGATAAAAACTGCAAAAAATTTGCAATAATGGCGTCACTATAGGTCAAAAGCGGCGCCATAATTTTAGGAAACTTTTTTTATTTTTTGGCGGGGGGGGGAGCAATAAAACGAGAGGGGCAAATCCTCCAATAAAGCGGGGGGGGGGGCGTTCCAGACCAAGATTTGCTTGTCAGATGATGTATTTTGAAAGATATAAAATTATTTATTGAGATAAAAAAAGTAAAAAAACAAAAAAATTTTTAAAAATTAAAAAAAAATTCATCACTGTTTTTATTTACTTAAATTTTTGTGCGCTTTTGTCAAAAATAATTCCCGTTTTTCATAGGTGGGCAGCCTCTCGGATTTTGGGGGGGGGGTATAGGGGGGGGGGGTCAAATTTTAGGGGGGGGTGTCCAGCAAGACCCAAATTTTGAGGGGGGGTGTACCCAATATTTCCGCGCTGCCTTAAAATGAGCTTAAAACGCGTAAAACAACGTAAAACAAGCTTATAAATGCTTTAAAACTGTGTAAGATTAAAATAAGACCTTATTGCAACTTATAAATTTTATTTTTTTAATTCTTTTAATAATAATGTGCAATGGCGCAGTCAGGATTTCATTTCAGGGGCGTCGGTCTGGGGGGGAAGAAAAAGTGTTGTCAAAGCGGCGCGAAGCGCCGCCGCCTGCGCCGCGTAGCGGCGCCAGCCGACGCGAAGCGTCGGTCGGGGGGTCTGGGCGGTGTCCCCCCAGCCGCCGGAGGCGAAAATTTTTTAAAATATATACTAAAAACGGCTTAAAAATCGTCTCCTGGTGATCGCGCGAACATACATTTTACTTTTGTTTTTTTACCTAATTTCTACATAATTTTCTGTGATCTTAAAAATTCAGTCAGGGGGTTCGGGGGGAACAATGCCCCCCGGAGGAAAAAATTTATAATTTGAGGCGCTAAAATACACTAGAAATTTTAATACCAAATGATACTAATTACAAAATTTAAGGTTTTTTTATAGCTATACTATACATTTATAACATGTGTTTAAAACGTTAAAAAAAGGATAATAGTGTTTATAGTAGTTTTATTAAACATGTATGCCTTAACTACTGAATGGGATAATCGATTTGCAATTGAAAAACTAAGATAAATTGCCAATTTAAACTGCCCGCGTAGCGGGGAAATTTAAACTGCCCGCGTAGCGGGGGAATTTAAAGGTAATAAAGGGTAATGAACGGGGAAATAAGGTAATAAACACTCCGCGCGAAGCGCGGAAAAATTTTTTAGTCCTTTTATAACACTTAAAAATTTTTCTTTGGGAGGCGAATTTGGGGGGGGGGGGTGTCCCCGACTACCCCAAATTTAAGGGGGGGTGTCAGCAAAATGCGAAATTTTGGGGGGGGGGTAAACCCCCCCCCCCACCCCCCCCCCCCTGCCCACCTATGCCGTTTTTGTATCAAGATTTTGAAATTTATGTTTTTCTGCTTATTATTAAATGTCAAAGGATTAAAGTTCAATAAAATCTTTAAACTTAAAAAAATATTTTCCAAATTGTTTTTCTAGGATGAAATAGTGCGTAGATTTAATAAAAACATTTCTTGTAGCTCTAAAAAGGACTAAAAATTACAATTATAGGGAAAAAAGTGAAAATGATATTTTTGAACATTTTTTTCTATGTAAAAATTTTAATAAATTTAAAAATATTGCAAAAAATAACTTTTCTAGGATAAAAACTTGTGGATATTGTAATAAAATTGAAATTCTACTCTAAAAATACAGGAAAAAGCCTGAAATTTTAAATTATCACCAAATTTTTTTTCAAATGTCGAGAAAAAAAACGATTTTTTTCAAACTTTTTTCTATGTGTTATTAAAAAACCATGAAATTTAAAGTTGTTATATAGGTGGAAAAACCATTGGAGAGCTTAAATATGTTATTTTTATTTAAATAGTTTAAGAATTAAGTGTTTTAGAGCCAATTTTCGAAGTGCTTTTTAAGGAAAAAGTGTTGGTTTTTTTTGTTTAGAAAAAGTGACCGAAAAAACCCCTTTTTTCTAAGTTTCCCATTTTATAAGATATATTTATTGAAAAAATGTTATCAGAAGCTGAGAAAGCGCCATAGAAAACCTATGGACCTATTTTGAATAAGCTGCAGGTTTTAATAAATTTTTTTAGGGGAGTGCCAAAAAGTGGGTTTTTTTGTTCTTTACCTATAGGTCTAATATTGAATTTTATATAGTAAAATAGCCTATTTGGGCCTAAAAGTGTATTTTAACTGTTTTTTACTAAAAAAACTGTGGTTTTTACAGTAAATAAAAATTATACTTGTAATTTGGTTAGGAAGGGGGTTGGCTTCGCCAGGGAGGGTCAGGTCAGAGCAGACCGCTCTCGAGCTTTGGAGAAAGGGGGCCTGAAATTTTTTTACTAGGGGGTGTCCGAAATTTTGACTTAGGAGTGGGGTGGCTCTAACACCTATATATGTATCTGGAATAACCTTTGATGAGAATACACCGACCAGCTGGGGGGGGGGGGCTATGAATTAAACCAATTAAAAGTGTTAAGTTTTTGGCTAACCAGGGTTACCTCTTACCAAGAATTATTAAAAACAGTCTAAATTTATGACTAACGACTAACTGCAAATTGATTGTGTAATTTTTAAATAGGACACCTGTCCTTTGAACTAGGTAGTTGAATATAGCTGGACTGCTCGACCCAAAATTACTTTTGGATTTTGGAATATTACCTTGCAGCCTTCAAAATCTAATTAGGTGATTTTAGTTTCCCTAACATAAATTGGAGTATCTACATCTAGCTCTAATTATTGTTTCAGTAAATTTGAAACATTAAAGTTATTGGTGGGTTTTTAAATTTTTTTTATAAATGTGCTCATAGATGCCTGAGTGAGAGGTAAAGTAAGGAACGTGCTATCATTTGTTCTCCTTCCCAAAGCGACGTCGTTCCATAATGTGTGAATAAGATACGTAACTGAACGAAGTAGATGATAATTTGAGGAGGAGTCGGA
>JASAMX010007686.1:0-66056 GCA_030248175.1 Microlaimidae sp. YZB2_3 | reverse complement strand
AAATTTCTTATTTAAATTATATAGCTGCAAGTTTATCTAGCGGTTTTAGAATTCGAGTAAATTGCGTCAATTTTTATAGTAAAAGTTCGCTGAGTCGGTTTCTATTTTGAAGCAAAAATATCTATTTTTTTGCTTCAAAACGTCAGCTCCGATTTTCGCAAATCCAGTGGTTTTATACTTGTCGTTGCTACAGCAAAATGGACCAAACTTTGTATAAAATATATGCGACTGTGTGACTCATTTAAAGATTTTAAACACACTCTACAAACTACAGAATGAGTCACAGTCACGTGTATTTCATTATAACTGCCGCTGATTTTTCGTAGTAACTACAACTTACACTATGATAGCCGGTTTCCAAACGTACGCCACCCTGGAAACAATGGCGAAGATCGTCATCGCGAAAAAAGCCTCTTTGTGCATATTGAAAATAAGTTTTATTTGATACAATTTGATTTTTCGATTAAAAATAAATTAGCTTTAATTGAATTGTTTACACAAAACGAGCGTAAAAACCGCCGAAATTATCCCATATAAGAGTTTTCTTCCGTATTTTCTTGTCGACTAAATACGTTAAAGAAATCTTGATCCGCGAGAAAAAAATTTCGGCGTCGCGCCAAATCACTTTCCTTACTCTTCCGCCAGCAGCATTAATCTAATTCGTAATTGAAACCTGTGCCAACTACCGCCGCATGTCACGATGCTGATACAAAAAATATGCGACTTTGACTCATTTTAAATTGCAAACAAACTAAGGTGACTGCAGAACGAGTCGTTGTCACTTGTAATTTATAATGGTTAAATTATATCTGGCTGACGCTGAAAATTAAAATACAGACATAAGGGGACCAATTAAAATTGTGCGGTAATGACGTTTTTTTAAAAAAACAAATAAGAACGCAGAATTTTTTTTTAATTCCACCTTTTTACAAAACATACAAGAATTAACCATCTTTAGCCCTTTAAAAATTTGCATTTGGGTTTTAAATTAAGTAAATTGATAAATAATTATTAAAATACGGGTTTTGATCTTTGTTTTTAAACCGATTTCGTTAAAAATTTTGAATGGTTTTGTTCTTAAATAGTCGATTCAATACTGCAATTTTCGGCGTCAGCTAGATTTTATTTGCCTATAAGCGATGTTCTCCGAAGTTCTCTGGAGCTCCGGAGTTCCGCTCTACTATTGTACAAATGTCATAAATATGATTAAAGCATAATGTGATAGATTATTTAGTCAAAATTTTTTTAAATTTTTTAAGTCAAACTAATTTTTTTCAAAACTTATTACAAACGATAAATGCAGTTCTAAAGATGCTGTAACTTCTGGAAATATGAGTCCAAATAAATCGAATTTTTGAAAGAAAGAATACGAAACAATTTGCTGTTTTTAGGTTTTTGGCTGGAAAATGGGCGATAAAGGACTTGAACCTGTAATCTCCAGCCTCAGTACCTCATTGACTGACATGCTGCATTACACCAAATATATATAACATAATAATAAAGGAAAAATAAGTGACTTCATATATTGCTCAGACACATTGACTGCTCTAAGTAGGGGCCGCCCTAATAAGAGTGCTCTTTTATTAAAGGCAATCGAATGTGCTAATTAGGGCCTCGTTTCTAAAAGATTGGCTCTTATTAGGGCGTGTAACAGCTCTTATTAGGGCACATATGAGCATATGATATGAGCGCGCTCTAATATAAGCCCACATATGAGCGCGCTCTAATTAGGGCGCGCTCTAATTGTTAGGGCCATATGGCCCTAGTTAGGGCGCGCCCTAATTAGAGCACTTATCGATTTCCAAAGAAAAAATATTTTTTATAAGTCTGTTTTAAGCGACTTCTATCCTAGCTGTAAAAGCTTAGCAGAGTGATTCAGCCTACCAATAAGCAGGTGACGTGTTCGAATCCCACGCACAGTGATTTTTTTACATTTTTACATTATTAAAATAATCGTAAATCTTATTTTTTGTTTTATAATTTTTTAAATTAATTAACATAAGTAACCCATTAAAGAAATAGTCGTTTATTTTTGTTATTGTTTTTTGGAAATTATACTTATCGCATTTCGTAAACCATAAAAATAAAAAACTAACCTATAATTTTTTAAAATGTTAATCCTGTTGAAATATAAGCTATGAGAAAAATTTAAAACTACTTTTTTTATTATTAAAAATGAATAAATGAATAAATAATTACCTTATACTTGCTTTTTAATGATAAGATTTACGAGTGTCTTAAATAAAATGGAAATAGTCTTAATTTTAAAGAAAAAAAATATAAATTGTCTAGGGTCATACCATAATTTTCAGCAAAATAAACTTTTCATACCTTTTCTGTTTAAACAAAAAATAAATTGGAAAGCTAAACTACTCAATTGTTATGGTGTACCAAATGCAAGTATAATTTCCAAAAAGAATAACAAAAATAAACCACTATTTTTTTGATGTGCTACTAAAAATAATAAAACAAAAAAATAAGATTGACGACTTTTTGCAAAAAAAATAAATAAAACTAAACGTGGGATTCGAACCCGTCACCTGCTCAATGGTTGGCCGAATCACTACAACTGAGCAATCACAGCTATAAAAAAAGTAGCATAAAACAGACTTTACAATGCGGATAAAATAATTAAAACAAATATTTTAAAATACTGATGTTCCCACATCCCAATATCATTTATCCTAGCTCCGGCCATTTAAAACGGAGTAAGATCCGCATTTTATAAACGATTCCAACCTTACTTAAAGGTGGGGTGCGAAGTCAAACTTTTTGTCTTCGATTTTGATAATTTTTTTTTGAAAACCTTAACCTTGCCCTAAATAGCCCACAAAAATTTTTTCAACAAAATATCTCCAGTGGTTCAGAAGCTATGACCCCCAAAAATTCTAAACTCCTAAATCACTGGAGATATTTTATTGAAAAAAATTTTGTGGGTTATTCGGGGCATGAGTAAGGTTTTCACAAAAAGACGTAGAGTAAGGAGTAAGGTTTTCGAAGACAAAAAGTTTGACTCCGCACCGCACTTTTAAGCCTATGCCTGAAATATGTTATGAAGTATTATGTTATGTGTTTTTTTAGAATTATTTACATTTTTTTAATAAGACTTGACAAAAAAATTTTTATAAGTTTAGTATACATAAAAATTTTATTATGTTATATCTGACAATTTCTTTTGATTACTAATGAAATTAGTACAAAAAAAGCTCCACAGCTCTTAAGAGGAAGCTTTGGGAAACAAACATCACTACTTTAAAATTTCCTAAGCTTCAAATTATTTGTTACTCTGACACAATGAGTCAGAAGCGTCATAAAATGATCATACTCTTTTTATATTTTAACACTCAAAAAATCTAAACAAAATGAGTCAGAGTCACGTTGATTTTGTGCTGATTATGACTCTTTGTGTCAGAGTAACGACGAATTATTCGTCATAGCTCCAGATTTTCTTCCGCTTAAAATGGCCGCTTCCGAAAAATAATATTAGAGGGTAAAAATTTTACCACAAAACCGCTGGATTTACAGAACTAAACTGGATTTATAGTCCCAAGCAGACATAAAGGTAGTTTTTAGACGCCTTGCGCATAAGCGTATGGACGCGCTATGGCGACTACTCTCTGTTTTTTTTAGCGATACTGAAAAAAGTTAACAAAAAATTTTTTGTTTGCGGTCTTATAACTTTTGAACGCGCCGCAATCAATATGCAAATATCTCGCGTTAAGGTCCTTGTACTTTTGACTACCTCCTGAAAAAAACTTTTTTCAAAAATTTTAGGGGGTTAGCCCCAAAATTGCCGAAATTTACGGTCAATTTTTTTCGGCCAAATTTCTAACTTTTTACCATATGGGGCTTTACGTCTGAAATTTTTTTTGCAGATTGCCCATAGTTTTCTGAGCTCAAAAATATATAACTCGTTAGGGGTAACCTACCTGGGTCAGGTACCCCGAGAGGTTAAAGGGGAACAATTTCACGATTTTTGCTAAAAATCTTTGTATGGGGGACACCAAATGAATATTTTAGCATCATGCTCAAAAACTGTTAGAGCCACAGGCCTGAGACCGGGGGAGATTTATGCGTAAATTTAAGTCCGACATTGTGGTGATAGTCTCAAAAAAATCTTGATGCCCTAATGAACTGCAATGGCTGACCCCTAAAAAAAACTTTTGACACAGCCCTTCTACATAGGCGAGTAATATATCATTTTAAAGCTCTCGGCGTGCTGATTTCAAAAATATAAAAAAATTGCTCTAAATGGTCGGGTAACCAAAATACAGACCCCTTTGTACCCTGAAAATTAGTAAGGAGTGATTTTCTTGTTTTTATTATTTATAAGCCGTGTTTATATTCGTTTGAAAGCTCTATGCGTTTTGATTTCAAAAATATTAATTTTAGACCAAAATTTTTATGGTTACCCGGTTACATACCCCCAAATACCCCCAATTTTGAAAAATGGTAATTTTGTCATTTTTTTATTTTAAGTGACATGTGTATACTCATATGAAAGCTCTCAACGTACTGATTTCAAAATATATGGTTTTTTAGTTTTCTTCAGCGGGTACCCATTTTTGCACCCATCAATGTACCCCCTAAAATTCTTAAGAGGTGATTTTATTATAATACCCTCATGTTTATACTCATATCAAAGCTATCGACACGCTGATGTCAAAAAAATTATTTTCAACTCGATTTACCCAATGGTTACTATTTTTACAACCAAAATGTACCTCCAAAAATTTTTAGGGGGTCTTTTTTATATATTTATTATAATACCCTCATGTTTATATTCATATCAAAGCTTTAGACACGCTTATCCCAAAAATATAAATTTCAACTCGATTCACCAAATGGTTACCATTTTTACAACCCATGATGTACCCCCAAAAATTTTTAGGGGGTCTTTTTTATATATTTATTATAATACCCTCATGTTTATATTCATATCAAAGCTTTAGACACGCTTATCCCAAAAATATAAATTTCAACTCGATTTACCCAATGGTTACCATTTTTACAACCAAAATGTACCTCCAAAAATTTTTAGGGGGTCTTTTTTATATATTTATTATAATACCCTCATGTTTATACTCATATCAAATCATTAGACACGCTTATCCCAACAATATAAATTTCAACTCGATTCATCTAATGGTTACCATTTTTACAACCCATAATGTACCCCCAAAAATTTTTTAGGGGGTCTTTTTTATATATTTAATATAATACCCTCATGTTTATATTCATATCAAAGCTTTAGACACGCTTATCCCAAAAATATAAACTTCAACTCGATTTACCCAATGGTTACCATTTTTACCACCAAAATGTACCTCCAAAAATTTTTAGGGTGTCTTTTTTATATATTTATTATAATACCCTCATGTTTATACTCATATCAAAGCTTTAGACACGCTTATCCCAAAAATATAAATTTCAACTCGATTCACCAAATGGTTACCATTTTTACAACCCATAGTGTACCCCCAAAAATTTTTAGGGGGTCTTTTTTATATATTTATTATAATACCCTCATGTTTATACTCATATCAAAGCTTTAGACACGCTTATCCTAAAAATATAAATTTCAACTCGATTCATCTAGTGGTTAGCATTTTTACAACCCATAATGTACCCCCAAAAATTTTTGGGGGTACATTTTTTTGGGTACTTTTTGTCAAAAGTGATTTTTTTAGGAGTTAGCCATTGCAGTGCTTTAGGGCATCAAGATTTTTTGAGACAATAACCAAAATGTCGGACTTAAATTTCCGCATAAATCCCCCCCGGTCTCAGGCCTGTGGCTCTAACAGTTTTTGAGCATGATGCCAAAATATGCATAATGTGCCCCCCATACAAAGATTTTTAGCAAAAATCGTGAAATTGACCCCCTTTAACCTCTTAAGGTACCCGACCCAGGTATGTTACCCCTAACAAATTATATATTTTTGAGCTCAGAAAAATATGGACAATCTGCCAAAAAATTTTCAGACGTAAAGCCCCATATGGTAAAAAGTTAGAAATTTGACCGAAAAAAATCGACCGTAAATTTCGGCAATTTTGGGGCTAACCACCCAAAATTTTTGAAAAAAATTTTTTTTCAGGAGGTAGCCAAAAGTACAAGAACCTTAACGCGAGATATTTGCATATTGATCACGGCGCGTTCAAAAGTTATAAGACCGCAAACAAAAAATATTTTGTCAACTTTTTTCCAGTATCGCTAAAAAAAACAGAGAGTAGGTCCATAAGAAAAGAAAAATCAGAAATATTCGTAAGTGGACTATAACTGTGTTTTGGCTGGTGTAAATTAATTACAAGCAATTTTTATGAAATAGGCCCCAGGTTAATTTTTTTCAATTAGTATTTGATTCATTGTTTACCTTCAGTTTTTACTTTTTATTAAAACATAATAAATGGACAAAAATTGAAATAAAAAGAAATCACATCTCGAATATGTGTACCCAAAAGTTTTTAGTTTTTTTTAATTTAAAATTCAATATAAAAACAAAAAACCTTCTTCATATTCTGCAGTTAATTTAACCGACAGTAAACAGGTTTAAAGTTTTTTTTTTGTTGTTTAGGTTGATTTTTAGATTTTGCTTAGGCTTAGGAAAAAGTTTTTTTGTCTTTAATCAGAAAGTGATTTTTTTGGAAGATATGCCGAATTTATTTTTTCTGGTGCCGCCAAAATTTTTCTTCGAGTTTTAACTTTTTTCATATGTTGCTTAATCTTTTAAACGGTTAATAATTTGATTTTAAACTTTCTGTTTAGGCTTGTTTAGGGTTCACATTTCAGCTTTATACGATCAAAATTTTTACTTTAAGTAAAACATTGAAAAGCTGTTTATTTTAAAAAGGCAGGTTTTTTTTAATACTCCGGACATCTCAAATGTTTTATTAGAATAACATTTATTTTTTAGTGTATATCACCAATTTTTTAATCTGAAACCTCGAGTAGTTTTAAAAAAAAATTTGATTAAAAAAAACAGAATGACGTGAAAAATAGAAAAAAATTCATGTTGTTTTTGATATGCAAATACTTATTACATGATATATAACATGGGTAGGGGAGATTTATTCTGGAGTGAACACCAGAATAAATATCCTGTCTCTGTGAGGAGCTTTATGCAAATTTTTGCTGTATGCTTTAAGGTGCTTTAGGGTGCTTTAAGTGCAAGGTGCCTATATTTTTTGTTAACCACTTCCGCATTTCGCCAAAGCGACGTATTGTTTTTTTACACCTAATTTTATCTTAATTAAAGGTGCAGTATATTAATTTGTATGCATTTGTTTTTTGCTTTTAAATAAATAATGGATTTATAAAGTTACTCCGAAAAAAAATTGTATTACACCAAAAATCGTAAAAAGTTAATTTTTTATGTAATACAATTTTTTTAGTGTAACCTGATACATCGATTAATATAAAATAAAAACGAAAAATGAACCACAAATTAGCTTACTTACTACTTTTTTAATGAGTCCGACCTTCCACTTTGCAGCTCCAGCCATCTTAACCAAGAATTAATGTATTCGGAACTCCATCTTTTAAATAAGCACAACAATTTGAACCTTTTAATATGTTTTAAAATTATTCCTTTTTTTCCCTAATAAATTTTGAAAAAATTCAGTTTGAACTTAACACCAAAATAAAAATGAATTCCAGAGTTCCAAGGAACAGCATTGTTATTTTAGCCAATAACTAAAATAAAAATGCTTGGTTTAGCCATTGGAAATATTCCACAAAAGTGTTTTTTATTGTATAAGGAATGTATATTGTTCGTTAAAAAGTTCGATGCTTAGATGGGACGAAGTTCATTTTGGCAAAATGATATCTTGGTATCGGCGCGGTATTTTACATTGCGATGTTCACCCTCCACTCGGAAAGGTTTTTTTATTTATATTTATTTACTAATTAATCGTAATTTTGTTGTTAATAATGAGTAATACAAAAATTATATGATATATATTCAAATATCGCGTATATAATTTATATTAATCTATAATTAGATCTCGCTTAAGAAAAAGCAAAAATTACAAAAATTTTAGTACTGGTTAATATCAAAAATTTTTAAATTGGAAAATGAATATGATATGTTATTTTTTGTTCGTTGTGTAACGTATAAAACTATAATAATGAATAATACAAAAATAATAGGATATATATTCAAATATTGCGTATAGAATTTATATTAATCTATAATTACATCTCGCATAGGAAATAGAAAAAATTACAAAAATTTCAGGACTGGTTAATATAAAAGATTTTTTAATTGGAAAATCAATATAATAGGTTATTTTTTGTTCTACCTTTTATTTTAATAGAAAAATTAGAGTTTTTGTCTATTGCTTCAAATTTTTTTTAACACATAAAAATCATTTTTCACCAAAAAATATTTTTATGATTTTAATAATGTTACACACATTTTATTAATGTTTTTTTAAGTAATATAAATGTTTAATTAGTGTATTTAAAATTAAAAAAACATATACATAACAATAAAGTTTAGCTTCTTCTTACTGGCGTAGCCATGTTTTGCAATTTCGATGGAATGGATTGTTTTCAAGACGTCTACGATCCATATAGGTCGGATACTTTTTCTTGTGTCAGAACGGTATTTGTTTAGATTATTCATTTATTGTTTATTTCGTTAAAACAACAAGCGCTATTTTTTACAATTATGTTATTATTATAATATGATAATAATAGCAAAAATATCCCCTCCCCTGGCCACCTCTGGTAATAAGCCAATTGTGCTTGTAAATGCTATTATATTAATAAACAAAGATACTCTAACATATTGGGTATTCTAAGGCATATTTTTAATCACATCACAGCGTAGGCTATTTAACAAATTTGTATGTATCTTTCTAAGCCCAGAGATACAAAATCTATTGTAGCGACAAAACGAAACCTACAGGTGTTTTTTATCATTAAACAGTCATTGCAATAAATAATTATTATTTTTAGTTTTACTTATAAATAGAATTGATGACATAAACTGATAAAAGAATATAAAATTTTTTAGGCCTTTTACTAAAATTCAAACGTTTAAAAAATGATTTTTTCGGAGAAATTCACGTATTAGTTCAAGCGTAGAGCTTCAAAGTATTATTATTATTATGTTAATTTGTTAAAAAGTCAACATTGTTTGTTAAGCCGACGCCTATTCATTTTCAGATAAAATTCGTAACGATAGTTTGGTTTAAGTTTTTATTTTGGTCTATGTTTCAAGTAGGGTTTGAGCGTAGTAGTTTATAAAACATTCAACATTATATTTTTAATTTTAGGCCTGCGCTTTGCTGGGAGGTCTGGCTGTACCTTTGGCGGTACTAGCGGTGTTCGAATTTTCTCGTTCCAAAACTGCAGCAATCATCACTGGAATATTTCTTTGCTTTGGTATATTTTAGTGATAGGCAGTTCCGGGTTCCGGATGTTCCGGGTAAAATTTGGAATTCCGGTTCCGGTTCCGGATTTTTGGAAATTCTCAATTCCGCTTCTGGTTCCGGTTCCGGCGTTCCGGGAATTTCGCTGTGTGATAGGCAGTTCCGGTTCCGGGCTCCGGATGTTCCGGGCAAAATGTAGAATTCTGGTTCCGGTTCCTGTTCCGGATTGTTGGAAAATCTTAATTCCGGTTTTGGTATTGGTTCCGGTGTTCCGGGGTTTCGCAGTTTGATAGGCAGTTCCGGTTCCGGGTTCCGGATGTTCCGGGTAAAATTTGGAATTCCGGTTCCGGTTCCGGATTTTTGGAAATTCTCAATTCCGCTTCTGGTTCCGGTTCCGGCGTTCCGGGAATTTCGCAGTTTGATAGGCAGTTCCGGTTCCGGGTTCCGGATGTTCCGGGCAAACTTTGGAATTCGGTTCCGGTTCCTGTTCCGGATTTTTGGAAAATCCAAGTTCCGGTGTTCCGGAGGTTCCGCAGTTTCACCCATCACTAGTGTTTGTGTTTTTTTTTTTTTTTTTTTTTTTTTATTTTTTGTGGGTTCTTTTTGCTGAGACTTTAGCTTTAGTATATTCTATTTTGAAAATACACGGCATATCGATTTTTATGACAAATTTATTTTATTTGTTCACTTAAGTTATTTTACCTGAAGACAGGCACAAACCTAAGCAAGCATACGCTGCACTGAAAATAATTTATTTAGATAATTAATGAAATAATAATTATTCCAATTAGCCGAATATGTTTGCCACGACTCACAAAGTCTCAAATATGCTAATATAGAATTTTAAAAACAAAATTTATCACTTAAATCTATCAGTTTATGAATACTATAGTTAATTCTTTTAATCGAGTATCTTGTTACTGTTTGTGACGTATTTTTGGTCCAGCACAGTTTGGTTTGGATTTTTTTTTAGATAAAAATATTTATTTTATGGTATTGTTTTATGCTATAGGCACCTTGCACAGGAACTCGGTTTATACATGAAGTATGCAATATACATAGTCGTCACCATAATGGATAATTACCGTATCTCCTACTTATCTTTCGTAGTATGCAGATCAACCCCTCAAGGCCTTTTTTTAATTGTTGTAATTCCCAAAAAATTTTTCAAAAAATTTAATTTTTTCTTCTTCTTCCTTTTCTCTGTTTTTTTTTAGCGATACTGGAAAAAAGTTGACAAAAAATTTTTTGTTTGCGGTCTTATAACTTTTGAACGCGCCGCGATCAATATGCAAATATCTCGCGTTAAGGTCCTTGTACTTTTGGCTACCTCCTGAAAAAAAATTTTTTTCAAAAATTTTGGGGGGTTAGCCCCAAAATTGCCGAAATTTACGGTCGATTTTTTTCGGCCAAATTTCTAACTTTTTACCATATGGGGCTTTACGTCTGAAAATTTTTTTGCAGATTGCCCATACTTTTTGAGCTCAAAAATATATAATTTGTTAGGGGTAACCTACCTGGGTCGGGTACCCCGAGAGGTTAAAGGGGGTCAATTTCACGATTTTTGCTAAAAATCTTTGTATGGGGGACACATTATGCATATTTTGGCATCATGCTCAAAAACTGTTAGAGCCACAGGCCTGAGACCGGGGGGATTTATGCGGAAATTTAAGTCCGACATTTTGGTGATAGTCTCAAAAAAATCTTGATGCCCTAAGGCACTGCAATGGCTGACCCCTAAAAAAAACTTTTGACACAGCCCCTCTACATAGGCGAGTAATATATCATTTTAAAGCTCTCGGCGTGCTGATTTCAAAAATATAAAAAAAATTTGCTCTAAATGGTCGGGTAACCAAAATACAGACCCCTTTGTACCCCCAAAATTAGTAAGGGGTGATTTTTTTGTTTTTATTATTTATAAGCCGTGTTTATATTCGTTTGAAAGCTCTATGCGTGCTGATTTCAAAAATATTAATTTTAGACTAAAATTTTTTATGGTTACCCGGTTACATACCCCCAAATACCCCCAATTTTGAAAAATGGTAATTTTGTCATTTTTTCATTTTAAGTGACATGTTTATACTCATATGAAAGCTCTCGACGCACTGATTTCAAAAATATATGGTTTTTTTAATTTTCTTCAGTGGTTACCCATTTTTGCACCCATCAATGTACCCCCTAAAATTCTTAAGAGGTGATTTTATTATAATACCCTCATGTTTATACTCATATCAAAGCTTTAGACACGCTGATGTCAAAAAAAATATTTTCAACTCGATTTACCCAATGGTTACCATTTTTACAACCCATAATATACCCCCAAAAATTTTAGGGGTTTTTTTTATATATTTACTGTAATATCGTCTTGTTTGTACTCATATAAAAACTTTAGACACGCTAATCTCAAATATATATATTTCAACTCGATTCATCCAATGGTTACCATTTTTACAAACCATAATGTATCCCCAAAAATTTTTATATATGAGTAAAAAGAGGGTATTATAATAAATATATAAAAAAGACCCCCTAAAAATTTTTGGGGGTACATTATGGGTTGTAAAAATGGTAACCATTGGGTGAATCGAGTTGAAATATATATTTTTGGGATCAGCGTGTCTAAAGCTTTTATATGAGTACAAACAAGACGGTATTACAATAAATATATAAAAATGACCTCTTAAAAATTTTTGGGGGTACATTTTGGTTGTAAAAATGGTAACCATTGGGTAAATCGAGTTGAAAATAATTTTTTTGACATCAGCGTGTCGAGAGCTTTGATATGAGTATAAACATGAGGGTATTATAATAAAATCACCTCTTAAGAATTTTAGGGGGTACATTGATGGGTGCAAAAATGGGTAACCACTGAAGAAAATTAAAAAAAAACCATATATTTTTGAAATCAGTGCGTCGAGAGCTTTCATATGAGTATAAACATGTCACTTAAAATGAAAAAATGACAAAATTACCATTTTTCAAAATTGGGGGTATTTGGGGGTATGTAACCGGGTAACCATAAAAAATTTTAGTCTAAAATTAATATTTTTGAAATCAGCACGCATAGAGCTTTCAAACGAATATAAACACGGCTTATAAATAATAAAAACAAAAAAATCACCCCTTACTAATTTTGGGGGTACAAAGGGGTCTGTATTTTGGTTACCCGACCATTTAGAGCAAATTTTTTTATATTTTTGAAATCAGCACGCCGAGAGCTTTAAAATGATATATTACTCGCCTATGTAGAGGGGCTGTGTCAAAAGTTTTATTTTTAGGGGTCAGCCATTGCAGTGCCTTAGGGCATCAAGATTTTTTTGAGACTATCACCAAAATGTCGGACTTAAATTTCCGCATAAATCCCCCCCGGTCTCAGGCCTGTGGCTCTAACAGTTTTTGAGCATGATGCCAAAATATGCATAATGTGTCCCCCATACAAAGATTTTTAGCAAAAATCGTGAAATTGACCCCCTTTAACCTCTCGGGGTACCCGACCCAGGTAGGTTACCCCTAACAAATTATATATTTTTGAGCTCAGAAAAGTATGGGCAATCTGCAAAAAAATTTTCAGACGTAAAGCCCCATATGGTAAAAAGTTAGAAATTTGGCCGAAAAAAATCGACCGTAAATTTCGGCAATTTTGGGGCTAACCCCCCAAAATTTTTGAAAAAAAATTTTTTTTCAGGAGGTAGCCAAAAGTACAAGGACCTTAACGCGAGATATTTGCATATTGATCGCGGCGCGTTCAAAAGTTATAAGACCGCAAACAAAAAATTTTTTGTCAACTTTTTTCCAGTATCGCTAAAAAAAAACAGAGAATATACCGTAGTAACGACGAAATCTTGTGTTGTGTTGTTAGAACACGATGGTCAAAAAACCCTGTTTTTAAACGGAAGTTGTTTGGTGTTAGAGATTTTCACAGAGTTATGACGTTATAGAATCACTTTCAGCCAATTAGCGCTCGGGAAAAAATTAATCTCCAATCGACGTAGAGATCTCAATTATTAGCTCCTCTCACAACCGTTCTCATTAAGCAAAACATATATGACGTGATCACGAATACTATACGACATTTCAGAGTCCTTAAAATTTTTACGTGAAAAATCTTTAAAAAGAAAATTTTTAGAAAAGCTAAAATTATATACCGTATATTTATTTAAACAAAATACTTTTGCATTATTATGGTATGATATTATTATAAAGATGTTTTTTAGTTATTATTTTAAACGAACGATCATGTATTTTGTAAAGCGAGCGTGTAAACGTATATGTTCGATTTAATAGTAATTTTATAATAATCTTATAATTTTATATAAAATAAAAAATGCCCTAAACTGTTAGGGCTGGTTCATACTTATGACAAAACGTCCTTTGGACAAAGTTCAAAGGACTTTTGTCCTTTGGACTTTGTCCAAAAGACAAAATCCAAAGGGAAAAGTCCAAAAGACAAAATCCAAAGGACAACGTATTCATACTTTTGTCCTTTGGACTTTTCCCTTTGGATTTTGTCCTTTGGACTTTGTCCAAAGGACAAATTCTAAGTAGCTTTCATACTTCGTCCAAAGGAAAAAGTCCAAATGACGTTTTGGCTTGTCCACAGGACGTTTTGGCTTGTCCACAGGACGTTTTGGCTTTTATAAAATTGTCCTTTGGACTTTGTCTAAAGGACGTTTTGTCATAAGTATGAACCAGCCCTTAGAATATTAAATCTGAGCTTTAAAGCTTAATAAAATATAACTATAAACTTAATTTCATTTTTATAGTTGCATTGTACTGGTAGGTACTACAATATCTTGCTGTTTTTCACGATAAGTCAAAATGAAAACTTGACAATTTAAAGTCGAAGTGAAGAATTAACAATTCTTTTGTTACAATGTAACACAATATTTTTATTTATAGTAGTAAAATCAATGGAATATTTCTGGTTCTTTTCTGTGCCGCTTTATCCATACAACAATTGCTAAAAGAGGTTAGCCTAATTGTATATTTATAATTTAAACTTAAAAATTACTGAAAAATATTGATTATTTATTTTTTTCAGCGAAAATCTTAAAATAGATTAACACTGTGCGCAGTGATAGTTTAAGCCTCTGCCGTGCGTGTGTCGCGTTCGGTTGGCCCCTGGAAGAATTTCGCTTGCTTCTTTTTTTTGGCTCCCTGCTCCGTCTTCCCTCTGGGCTCGCTTTCGCGTTTGGGGGTAGTGTAGCGTGAAAATTACTACAAAAGAATACTCCTTATTGACGCAGTTTATTTTACCGTTACCGGCTTATTTTTTACTTTTTATTAATTCGAATAATCGCTATCATATAATTTTAAACGCTGGTATCCGTTGGTATCCGCGCTCAAACGGGTGCTCGATTTATAACTGTAAGTGTGCGCGGGTGCGTAGTGCGAGTTTTGATTTTACCGCTAAAATATAACTTGGAACAGTGCCAAGGTTCGATTTCTGCTGCTGTCGCAATAATTAGTTGATATTGTCGACAGTGAACCATATTTTGAGCTTTTATTGATGGTTGCAGAAAATCGATTACGATATGTTAGTGTTAGTATTTTTTTCATTGTTAGAAAAAGTGTATTTTATGTATTATGGGGACAGTAAATAATTTTTTCTGGGTTTTCTTGCGGCCGATAAGTCGCATAGCCTGCTTTGGGGAGATAAGTTCCGGTAATGCTGCAACAAAAACAACAGCAAGGAATATCAACATACAAACAAAATATAAAAAATGGTTTTTAAGCTATAAATATTATTTAAATTAATTTTTTTGATTTTTATACTGATATAAATAATAGTTTAGGAAAATCTCGGAAGATTTATTAAGTTGTTTCTGGAACGGGTTGTTTTCTTTTTTGTCATTCCTGTATTTCTTTATCTTCTTCTGAACGCTTTACACCTTAGTCTTCTGAGTTATAAGTAAGCTTTTTGCATTTTATTTCCTAATAAAAAAGCTTAATAATTTTTTAATAAACATTTTCGTACCGTTTATATTGTGATAATTTTTTTTTACTTTATACAAAACTTTTCTAAGTGTTTTATTGCTAGTTTTTAAGCTAAAACTAATAATACAACAATTGCCTTGAGAAATATTATTATTATTGTAGGGTGAGGGAAGTGGTGGCTTTAAAAATATCAGGGTACTTTTTTTACTTTCAAAAAATATTCTATAAAAATATCCTAAATAGGTAAATCTGGCATAGTTTTGTAATTTTAACAAAAATAATGTGTATTAAAAAATATATTTTAAATATTTAAATATTTCTCCGACAGAAATGTGTATTAATGGATAGCTATGATTGTTTAATATAAACGGATATAATTTTGCTAAAAACTTTTGGTTGATTAAAAAGAAAATTTTTTGTTTGACACGAAAAGTTTAACCAAAAATTTTTTAATAAAAATGAAAAATTATAGGCACCTTGCACTGGGTACGGGGTCTTTAGAGCCACAAGCAGGGAACTTGGAGCCATGGGAAATTTTTGGGAACTTGGAGCCACGAGCAATGGGAACTTGGAGCCTTTCAGAAAAAATTGGTTTGGGCTTAAATTTAGGTTTCGCTTAGGCTTAGGTACACGTTTTAGCGATTTTTATTTTTGGCTCTAAGTTCCCATCTTTAGGCTCCAAGTTCCCCACTTACGGCTCCAAGTTCCCTATTTTTGGCTCCAAGTTCCAGCTCCAAGTTCCCTAGGCTCCATCGACCCTAAACCCTTGCACTGGAACTCCGTTTATACATGAAGTATGCAATAAACATAGCGAGTCACCATAATGGATAATTACCGTATCTACTACTTATTTTTCGTAGTATGCAGATCAACCGATCAAAATTTCGCGCGCTTTCGAGGGTTGATCTGCATACTACAAAAGATAAGTAGGAGATACGGTAATTTCCATTATGATGACTCGCTATGTTTATTGCATACTTCATGTATAAACCGAGTTCCAGTGCAAGGTGCCTATAGAGGAACGGTTAAATCAAAAATTTTGACCCGAATTTCTAAAATCAAAAATTTTTTTAATAAAAATGTAATATTATAGAGGAACGGTTAAAGTCAAAAATTTTGACCCGAATTTCTAAAATCAAAAATTTTTTAATAAAAATGTAAAATTTTAGAGGAACGGTTCCAGCTTTTCCCAGCGAACCATATGCTCAATTCTTAGGAAAATCGGGTGATTCCATCAGTAAGTTTCAATAAATAAATTAACTGGAATGCCGTTAGGAAGCGACATTACTTAAGGCTGGTTCTATATATACTTATGACAAAACGTCCTTTGGACAAAATTCAAAGGACAAAACAGCGTAAAAACGTCCTTTGGACTTTGTACTTTGGACAAAGTCCAAAGGACAAAATCCAAAGGACAACGTGATCATACTTCTTGTCCTTTGGACTTTTCCCTTTGGATTTTGTTCTTTGGACTTTGTCCAAAGAACAAATTCTAAGTAGCATTCATACTTCGTCCAAAGGAAAAAGTCAAAAGGACGTTTTGGCTTGTCCAAAGAACGTTTTGGCTTTTCTAAAATTGTCCTTTGGACTTTTTCCAAAGGGCATTTTGTCATAAGTATGAACCAGCCTTAAAACACTGAATGTTGTTAAATTAATGCCGACAGTTTATTTCAGATCCATTCCAAATACTTGAAATGGTTAAAATAGAAAAAATTAAAATAAAAATATACCAATTTATATCTGAAAAAGTCATTTATTGTGCAGAAAGATATTAAAAAATCATGAAAAAATTACTTTCTAATAATAATATAATATATGTTTTTTACCTATGTTTTTATATTAATATATTCATATAGAATAAATATTAGAAATTTTTTAAAAGATTTTGGCCCATCTTATGTGAATTACAAAATGAACTGACTCAGTTCGCTACGTTTCAATTTAACAAAAGTTTTGTTCAAATTTAATTCAGTATTCATTTAATTTTTCGAAGAAAATGATAACAAATATCATTAAAATAAAATATTTTTTTACTCTTGCGGTTGTGGCGCAGTGTCAGAACAATTGCGTACTGAAGCTCGAAAAGTGCGGAATGAAAAATAAAATGGTGTAATAAAATTGTGTTATTTATTATAACAATTTAATATGTAGTTGCGTAAATAGCGCTAACTAATCGTTCTTTTTGTTTTAAGTGTAATCAATAATTTTTTTAATTTTCAAATTTTATATTTTAAGCCGACAAAATGAAGATCTACGATGAAATGCCGTTTTTCTCGAAGTTCATCCACACACACCACATTCATTTCCTGAAAAATAGGGATTTGATTTTAAAATCCGATGACGTCAAAGTCAAAGGGAATCTGACTTACAGCTCACTAGGACAGTTGCTTAGCGAACCATGGGAGTGGCCATTGAACAGAAAAGTAATAAAAGTGCAGTGCGTGAGTGGGTTTAGAAATGAAAAGTATTAAAGTGCAGTCCTTGGGAGTTATCGTTGAAAAGAATGGTAGTAAATGTGCAGTTCGTGAGTGGTTTTAGAAAAAAAAAGTATTAAAAGTGTAGTCCGTGGGTAGGAAGGGAAAATATTAAAAGTGCAGTCTGTGGGAACGGCTTTTGAAGAGCAGTGTATTAAAAGTTTAGTCCGTAGAAGTGACCTTTGAACAGCAAGAAATTAAGCTTTTTTTGTAAGTTTAAATATTATTTATTTCGCATCACACAAGATACGCAAGGCTAATGTTACTCGGGATTAACTGCGCAAGTAAACTACAGCAATATGAATACACAATCGATATTATCGCAATGACGTTTGAACAGCAAGGTATTAAAGATGCAGTCCGTGGAAGACACCTTTTAATAACAACGTTTTGGGTGTGCGCCGCCAAATCTGCCGCCAAACTGCCGCCATTTAGGAACTAAGGCGTTAAAGTAAAAAAATTTTATAATAAGATGGTTTTAACTAATTCATAGTTTATTTTTCTAACTTTAAAATTTACAAAAATGTCTTATAAATATAAACTCGGTTTTACTCGAATTTTTTTAAGGCTAAGTTTACGCGTTACTAAGCATAACAAAACCTAAAAAAACAACCTAAATTTTTTTTGCGCAGCTATTTGCTAATTTTAGGTTGTGTTGAAGGCTTCGCTTAGGCTTAGGAACGCAGAGGCTTAACCTTAAAAAAAAGTCGAGTAAAACCGAGTTAGCCTATAATGGGCATTGAAAAGCTCGCGCGGCGCGCGCTGAAAATTGGTAACTGGTTTTATATTGATAGCTATGCTGCTGGAGCAAAATGCCACACGGCGCAGTAAGCTAAAGGAGATCTCCGTAAAGAAAAACAACTCGGTTTCGTTTTCAATTTTTTTGTAGAATAAAAAAAGATTAACAGGTTTTTGTGCTAACAAAATTTTTTTAAAAATGTAAATATGAGATAAACATTATTTAATTACATATAACTGAGTTAAAACCTTAGTTTTTGAATGGTGGCGGTTTGGCGGCTGATTTGGCGGCGCACATCCAACACGTGAATAACAAGGTATTAAAAATGCAGTTAGTTGGTAGGGATTTTGAAGGAAAATTTTTTGGAAAGGAAAGGTGCAGTTTGTAGTGGTGACTTTTTATCCAGCAAGGTGTTAAAAGGGCAGTCTGTGGAAGCGGCATTTGAATAGCAAAGGTATTAAAGGTGCAAAATAAAAACACAAAATAACTTTCAGCATCACTTTTTGGGTTGTCAACGTTAAGACTCCTGTAAAAATAACAAATCTTATTAAAACAAAATTTTAATTAAGACGTGATTGATTAATTTAATTGATTTTTCCATTTCAGGGTCAACCGTTCTGCACCCCTGGTGAAGTGAAAGTCAGTCTTATCGGGAACCAAATCGGATATTTGATCAATTTCATATTTTTGGTGGTGCTACCTCCGCTTTTCATTTACACGGCGGTGAAATTCAAACGTGAGTGTACGCTGATTGGACAGGAGAAGCGCCAACAGCTTTCCGATTGGTTGAAACCTTTGGACTCGGCAGCTTGGCTTTATTTCGGTTGGATGTGTCATTTTTTGCCATATTTTTTCATGGGAAGAATAGTTTATTTTCACCATTACGCGCCGGCGTCTATGTTCTCCACTATGGTATCATGTATGTAACTTTATTTTTTTAGTTTTTTATATTCAAAAACAGTCATCAATTATTGTTATATAAATATGATGGCAGTAATATGAGGCCAAATAAATCGAGTTTTTGAAAGAAGGAAAGCGAAACAGTTTGCTATTTTTTTTTATTTTTTTTTGGCTGAAAAACAAGCGATACAGGACTTGAACCCGTAATCTCCAGCTTCAGTACTTTATTGACTGACGTGCTGCGTTACATCATTGCTCGACAACTTTACTTTAGAACTCATATTTAAGGCGTCATATTTTCGAAATATCATCACAACGGAAGTTGTTACATAAAGAATATTTGTATAAACATTTGGCCTTTTTGCAAAACACATAATTAAATACCAATAAGGATAAACTCATCCCAAACAATCTATGTCATAATTATTTCGCATACTTGAGCCTTTTAAATCCTAATAAAAACAATTACTTCAATAAATTATTTTTAATTTTTAATTTTCACTTATTTTTAGCTCTTGTTATCGCTTGGTTGTTAAAACCAGTTAGCCCACAAATGCGACCAGTGATGGTTCTACCAGCTATAACAGGAATTATCGTTGCGTAAGAGCGTAAATTTGTTAATATTTTACATTAAACCCACAATAAAACTTATTTTTAAAGGAACTGTAACGTCAAAAAATATAAGACCAAACAAATCAAGTTTTTAAAAGAAAAAAATGCTAAACAATTTGATATTTTTAGCTTTTTCGCTCAAAAATGGGCGATACAAGACTTGAACCTGTAATTTTCGGCCTCAGTACATTATTGACTAACGTGCTACATTACACCTTCACCCGTCAGTTTTACATTATAAGGCGTCATTTTATTGAAACATCATCACAACAGAAGTCGTGACAAAACTATGTTTTCTATTTTTTAAACTGGTGGCTTAACTGGGGAACTAAAGAGACTCAAATACATATTGCTGTGTGAATTTGAAAAAAAAACAAAACGAAATTTTTTCAATTTTAAAATGACACTAATATCGAGTCCAAAATTAAAAATTAATCGAGATTGCTAAAACTACCATTTTGTAAGACCTATTTTGGAATATTGTTCACCAATTTGGTCTCAGTATCTTTTAAAAAATATAGACCAGTTCGAAATAAGGGTTTTTAGTGTTAGGAAGAGGGTACAATAACTACTAGCGCCAATCATATGTAGAGGGAAAATTGAGAAACAGCGAGCGACTAGTACATTTTACAGTTTAAAATATTTCAAATAGTTATTGGTTCAAAGTCTCGACCCCTTCTTTTCAAAATTTCTTAAATACTTTTTAAATATTGCAAAAGCACTTTTTGGGGATTTTTAGTTTTTTGCCGCTTCGTAGGGACGGCGCTGCTGGCGCGCTTGATTTCCAGTTTTTTAATGTTTCCATTACAGAAAATGCTTAATTAAAAAGTTTGGAATGGACTTTTTAAAAGTAACTTTTAAATTTAGAATAGTTTTACAAACAAAACATTAAAAAAACCTATGTAGGTTTAAAATTAGTTTAAAAGCACAAATTTCATCTTTATTTTTACTAATTCGAAATCACTGTTCAGGAAAATACTATTTTAGTGGTGATTTCAAACTATTGTGACGTTTAATTAAAAAACAAAAAATTATTTAGCACAAACTTATATAATACAGCACTTCAACGTAGTGCAACATATCATCGTCTAGCAATTTTTATGAAGTATAGGTTTAAACTTAAGAAACTAAGAAAGCTAAGATTTTTTCAAATTTTATTATTTTCTTTTTGTACCCTCCCTCGTACAGTAAAAGACGCTTATTCCGAACTAGTCTATAGACTGTATTGAGCAAGTTCAACGTCACTTTACAAAACGCATATTTATTAAATGTGAACTTAACCGTAATTACAATTATGTTGAAAGATTAAAGTGCTTAAATTTGGATTCTTTAGAAAAAAGGAGAATTCATACTTAACCTTTGTTATTCAATTTGTAAAAGTCTTAATGAGCTTTCCTTTAAAAACCTTTTTAAATGGGGTCAATATAAAGGTGAAGTTAATCGTAAACTAAAACTTCAAATTCCTTGTGCTAAGAAAGACATTTATTTTCACTATTTCCCCTTAGAGTAGCAAGATACTGGCACATTCTTCCACCTGAAGTGGTAAAATCAAATTCGATTGTGAATTTTAAAACCGCAATTAAAAAAGTAAATTTTGATAAATTTATGAAATTTGACAGGTTCATATGAACAGCCTTCGGGCTGTTCATATCTGTGTTCCCTTCCCTTTATTGAAAATCATTTCAATATCCAGTATGTTGTTCACTGAACGAAATTTCTTGATGTATTTTGATAGTATTTTTTTCCTTTTTTTTGTATAACCTGACGAGTGTTCATACATGTACTAAAATGTTTCAATAAAGCTTTTTCATTCATTCATTCATTCATTCATTCATTCATTCATTCATACCATGTAGCTCATAATCGGAGATAGCAAATATCCCATTATGGATCCCATTACTGTAGTTTTATTAATTGATAGGATTGATTGACTTATAGGATTTATAGAATAATTTTTTTGGTGCAAACACCATATAAAAACGTATTTTAACATATCGTCGTTACTATCATTAAGTAAGTCACTGTCATTATGAAAAAACACGTGACTGTAACTCATTCTTTGGTAAATAGAGGCTGTTTGAAATATAAAATAAGTCACAGTCACGTGTATTATATACAAACTTTGGCTCATTTTGCTGTAACCACAATATTAGAATCGCAAAGCTGCCGCTGTTTCGGGTGGAATCATGCCGAAATGTGCATTTTTCCCACATTCATATACAATATGCTATAGCCAATTGTATTTCGATTTCTACGTAGTTAGGGGCGAATTGAACAACATAAATAACATTTTCTTTGATTCTTATGTTATAGGTCGGTAAGCATTGAATTTGCATAATACATAACTTAAGCAGAAAACGGTGTACCTTCTGTTCTATAAAATTGTTATGATTTAGATACTTCGTTACGATTCCTCAAATATACGGAAGTCGAACCTACGACGCCTATTGGAACGGCACCCATCACAGCGGTGCTTACAACGATGGCATGGAAAATATTATCGTAATCGGAAAATCGCAATAATAAACACCAATTTGAGAATTTCAAGGCCGCGTACAAGGATCTTGAAAATGTTTTGAAAAATGAGATTGGACCCGCTTGATTTAAGTCTAGCATAAGAGTAAATATAAACCAATTTGGGCTTTGAAATTTCTGTTTTGTAATATTTTATGTACAGACACGCAGCGGAATTTGAGCCCTGAGTTTTTTGAAAATAATTGCGCTCCTGAACTTTTCCATCTGTTGCCTTAAAAAACACGGTCAGATTTTATCAGTAATGCCTTGTTTTGTTTTAATTGTAATAATAGTCTGAGTTCTTTTAATTGGAAAAAATATTTAAATATTCGATTCTTTTTGTACAATAAAGACAATTATTATAATAAAAGATTGTTTGATTTACAAATATCTGACATATTTGAGTGGTGTTCCAGTAATTCGTGCAATTATGTTTTGAAACTTTGTAAGCCTTGAAAATTGTTCCCGAAACCAAGCACCTTGTTAGACTTTACAATCCTGCAATGTAAATGTCTACTAAACTTTGACATCACTATGAAAAACCAATAAATTTTTGTTTATTCGTTTAAAAACCTTGTGTCAGATATTGTGATTTCCATTTGATTGTTTGTATATCATAGATTGTCTTTCATACTTGTGTTTTTATTATTTTATTTATTTGATAAACAATATCCGTATTGATTATAATTTTGCAAATTTAGAACAGTACTTAAAAGTAATTTTTTTGTTATTTTTTGGTTCTTATTAAAATTGTTAGAAAATTGTTTTATAAAATGCAATATATACAATAAACTGTTAATTTGTTTCTTTGTTCACTTATCTACCACAAACTATAATCAGCATAAATTAAAAAAATAAACTCAATTCTGCTGTGGAAAACTTTCGTGACAACTTTGCGAAACGCCCACTGAAAAGCCAATCATCGCCTACATTGTGCAGTTTTCCACCAATCAGGGCGCGGACATTTACCGCGCTCTTTTTTCTTATTGGCTGTTTGTTTTTGCGCGTTTTGACAACTTAAAATTGGATAACGAAAATTTCTGGCTTTCCAAAAAAAACTCGAATTCTTCAATCTTTAGCTAACTAAAATTTAGTATTTGAAAAGATACTGAAGATGAGTGGCAGAAGATAACAAAAACAGCAAAAAGATTATATTATACAAAAAAAGACAATTCCTGTAAAAAATAAAGATCCGCCGTATATGCCATTATACTGGTTTTCAAAAAAAGTCCATTAAAATGGCACCCCTCTTTGATTTATGTTATGACGTGATAATGCCTCCCTATTTTCCGTTAATTTGCGTGAATTAAAAGAAAACTACAAGTTAATCGCTCGTATGTTTCTTAATTGAGTTAATTAAAAACTAATTACAGTTAATTAATTACAAGTAAAATGGAAATTATATGCATTTAAAATAGGAGAACCATTTTAAAGGACTATTCTGATCGTATGTCAGTATAATGGCAAATCCAGGCATTGTTTTTATACAGGAGTTGCACAATTTTGAATATTATTTTATATTTTTGATAAAAAACAATTCTTTAATATACATGTCGCATATTAACTGAATTTTGTTTTCAGCTGCTAATAAATAATATATACGTACATAGCGTTATGGAGTTAAGTTAAAATCCTTCAGGCTGAAACTAAGGGCTCTCCACAAGGTATTTTCTTGGAGAACGAATGGTTAATCTACCATGACCACCTAGTTATTTTCATCCTGATAGAATTCATCTTTGGGCCTTTCTTCTGAGAAAAACGTGCGCTTTCTTATAGGGTAGTGCATTTAATTTCGGCACATTTCCCAATTGGGTATTTTTGATTTTGGACTATATCTTTGGTAATCCTGGACAAAATACGACGTTTAATAGCTCAAATGAGAGCTAATTATATGTAAATGACTGTCGTGAGCTTTTTATTTATTATTTTATGACATTTTCATGTGAAATTATGTGATTTATAAAAAATAAATTTGTTACTCGTTTTTAGAACATGGGCATTTCATGATTACGCAATAAATTGGTTTAAAAATTAAACTGTCCTGGTAAAATTTAGTCTATTTTCCGAATTTTTAGTCCCCGTGGTTCTATGTTGCGTCTGTGGTGAGCAATCGTTATAAAATAAAATAGTGTAATTTCGGCACTCATATGCTGTAGGTAAAAACGGATGGAATTAAGTGGTCAAGTGTTAAATTGTAGTTGTAAATAGTTAAAAGACAACGTTGATATGTGTAGGGGTCATAGCACTGCACTTAAACTCGATTAAGAGGGTCCTTTTAAAAAGTGCCGAAATTAAATGCACTTTTTTCCCAAATTTTGCTCATTTTGATACCATTTGGCATTTTAGCTGTAACTTTTTACCAGTTACACGTTGAACAACAAGTAGAAGTTTAAATTAAAGAAAACTGTCTGAAGATAATGATAGGCTTTTAAATTTTTGAAAATGATGATTTTTTTACTGAGAAACAATCGATTGTTGGTAAAGTGCCGAAATTCAATGCACATATTTAATTTCGGCAATTTTCCATTTTTTTAAAAACTGATTTAATTAAGTAAAAAAAACTTTTGTACAGTGAAACTTTTGTGACGCAACGCAGTATCGTGAAAGCTTCAAAATGAGCTATCAAACATGAAAATCGGACCATACAATAAAAAGTTACATCGGAAAAACAAAAAAAGTGCCGAAATTAAATGCACTACCCTGTGCGCTTTTGGAAAAACCATATCCACAACCAAAAAAACTGCATATATTAGCTGTTGTAACAATTTTTTTAGCATTCTTGACAAATTTCAAGAAAAAATTTTGAAAAAGTTATTTTCAATTGTCATTTTCTAATAAAAAAATTATATTCGCATTCCTTTTAATGTTATAAGTAATCTAGCAGATTTTTGGTAGACAAGAGACAAGTAGACAAGTGTGTATATCATAAAGCGTCATTGAGGATGATCTAAAAAATGGAAAAAATCAGACTCTCGCCAATAAATTCTTACGTTTATCAAGTAGAAGTGGACAATTGTTCTTTTTACAGGAAGCATTCCCAATTAATAATGATAATCTTACATTAATGATGCAAATAATTATGTGTTTTCCTTTAGGAATGACCTCTTTTCTCTGTATTTAATTTTAGCTAAAACAGCAATTAGACTAATTATACTGAAAACAAGACAATTTAAAAGGTAACCTTTTTAATATTAAATACACAAGATCTTAAGTTCTTTCCAAAACAAAAATTACAATTACCGATTTCTATAAGTATGTTCAAAAACACAGTGTAATCAGTTATTATTGACGTAGGCCTTACTAACATGTCACAAGATCAAGAGCTTTGTTTATTGTGTTAGTGTGTTGTAATTGCCATTTTTGAACGGTTTGAACTTCTTTAAAAAATACCGTCGAACTTAATCGTTAATTCACGAATCAAATTCTTATCGCCCAAAACGAAACGCTCCTTAATACAAATCCTATACACTTTAAAATTAATATTTTGTACTTCTTGCCACGAAAGCTAAAATATTACCAAGTTTCAACGCGATTGATCTATTTTTTGAAGAGTAGTTTGTTTTGGGCGGTACAGAAATTTGATTCGCTAAAGTGTTTTTTATATTATTTTTAAAATTAACTGAAGTTTTAAAAAGTTTTAAAAACAAATAATATAGTTATAAATTTTAACTTTCGTTGAATATTTAATATATGAATTATCAAATTTCCCGTAAACCCAGTGGTGTTGCAAAAAGGAGGGGGCGCCTCTACCAAAAGCAATGCCAGCAAAAGCAGCCGTATTTGGAAATTTTCGGTTTCTAACTAGGGGTTAACACCTTATTTTGTAATCTTTCTATAAAACACAAATGAATAACATTACTAAATAGTTAATAAGCGTTTAGTGTAACGGCCTTTAAGGTCTCTCCGGACAGTTTTTATTGCAGACCGTTCAGTAGTAAACCAATGGCAATAAAGAACAAAAATTACCCATTTTTATTTACACACAATTTATTTTTGAATTATTATACTTTTGGTTATTATAATACTTTAAGATATTCAAATGACGAAAATTTGACTAATCGGCGAAAATCAGACAACAAATCCTGTTTACAATAATGATATTTTTTGAATTTATGTGAAATAAATTTTTAAAATTTTAAAAAAATTAAAAAAAACATTATTAAAATCAAAAAAAAATTGTGGCCAAATCTGTTTTATGTGGGAATCGAACTTGGGACCTTTCGAAAAGGAGACGAAGCGCTAACCGACTACGCCACTGCTACCATGAGATGATAAGCTCTAAAAGCGATTTGTAAACACACCCTCTGAAATAAATCGATAAAACGCACGACGCACGACAGAATTATTTATGCGTTAAAAAATACAAAAGATATTATGGCCTTCCAAAAATTATAAATTTCAATAGAAATATACTATCTGGAGCTTTAAATTTTACCAAATTAATTTTTTTAAATAAATAGTGCGCAGTAAATATTATTAAGGGTTTAAAAAAAATTCATTGCAATTTGATTTTTAATATCAGTTATTTCAATTACTTACAAAAATATAATTAATATTCACTTTATAATCGTGATATTTTTGCCTTTTTAACACTCATATAAATTTTTTAGTGAAATATTACTGTATTTCACGAGATATCGTATGCCAAAAATGTCGATTTTCCATGCTTAAGAAAACTGTCCGGAGAGACCCTAAGGTATGATTGAATAACTGTCACATTTTTTTAATGTAGTTCTGCTTGTTAGGCAGTTTAGACTCTGGCCTCTTTTCTTACCTGGAAGTTTTCTAGGGAGACAATTAGGAAAAAACAGAAATCCTGTAGTTTTTTGTTTGTTTTAAGTTTTTAATTCATCATTTAACTTAGTATTTTAAATGCTCGCGTTTTGAACAGTCCTAACTTCTCTGCTTTTAAAAGTAAACCGCGCAGCATGCAAATTATTTTACTTGATGTATATGTTTACTTGTTCTGGCTCCTGGATTTTAATAAAACGAAGCAATAATAATATGGCTGTATATATATTTTTTTCTTCACAAAATCAGCTTTTTTTCAAAAAACATAAGTATATAATGATATCTATATCTATGATTTCAAAACATGTTGAAAAACTAAAGTCTGTACAAAAATGATGTGACAAAAGAATTTATGTGAGCATATCTTGCTAACTGTGCGGTCGATGTATACAAAAACTTATTAGTGTATGCCATCTAAACTTAGCTATACAGTAATACATTTATTATCTAAATCAACCTTTCTGTTAGTGAAATGTCTACCTAAAAATTTTTTAGTCCACAACATTTTTGAACAAAACTTAGTAAAACATATATGGCAATATCTAGATTTTACAATATTATCAAAGGTGGATAATCTAATAAAGGTATGTCACAGCGGTCTGTAGCAGTGTGCATCATAAAACCCAATTTGAGCCGTATGTCCGGCTTAGAGCCGCATGTCCAGCCTAGGGCCGCATGTCCGGCCTAGGGCCGCATGTCCGGCCCTAGTGCCGCAAGTCCGGCGTAGGGCCGCATGTCAGCCCTAGGGCCGCATGTCTGGCATAGGGCCGCATGTCAGCCCTAGGGCTGCATGTCCAGCCTAGGGCGACATGTCCGGCCTAGGGCTGCATGTCCAGCCTAGGGTAGAAATATAGTACCTAAAAATAACAAGAATGCAACTCAGCAAAATTTGATCCTTTGTGCCTGGACATGCGGCCCTATGCCGGACATGCGGCCCTAGGCCGGACATGCGGCCCTATGGCCGCACATGCGGCTCGAATTGGATTTTATGATGCACGCTGCTACAGACTGCTGTGACATACCTTTATCTAGATTATCCACCTTGGATATTGTTGTAATCACAAAGTTAGTTCAAAGATTATCATCATTTGCACTTCTTTTTATTTGAACTTACATGTTTGGGTTTGAGCGGTAAAATTGTTTTTGCAACATTTCAATAAATAATATTTAGAGTGTTGTGCTTTTTCTCTATAAAAACAAATTTATTCCTAACCAACTAATAACCTCTTAAAGACGGGATGCCTGAATTGAGAAAAACGGTTTTTACCTGCCTCCTACCTGCCTCCATTGGAAATTTTCCTGCCTCCTCCTTGCCTCCTACCTGCCTTCACCCTTCCTCCTAACTGCCTCCAAGACAGTTTTAGCTGTCTCGTACCTGCCTCCTAACCTGTATATGCTTCAACATCAGGAGGCAGGGTCACCTGCCTCTGAGGCAGTTTAACCTACCTCCACCCTGCCTCCATGCTGCCTTTGAGGCACCTGCCCCATGTCTTAGTTCTTCGTTCAGTTACGTATTGCTAGACCTAAAAATGCAATGATAAAGTGTAGGATAATTTTAGAGTTTTGCTAAGGTTGTTTAATAAAACCAAGGTTTAAAGTTCATGATTTAAAGTTGTTCATAAGTTTGATAATAAAATAAGTTTTTAAATTTTAAGTCTTGTTTATGTATGTTTGTTTTCACGTGTATTTCTTGCGTGTCTGAGAACGGTTTTAATGTTTTTCTTTTACAGATAAATATAAATCAGCAACTCAATATTAGCCGAACTTAACATGTTGGAAGGTTTAGCAGCATGGGTTTTAAACACCTACATAGGCGAATATTTGGAAAACTTAAATACCGATCAACTTTCTGTTGCTTTACTTCAAGGTAATAAATTATTTATTGTATTAATTGTAATCAAAAATTTGGCCACACACCCATAAGGGTTTTTGGTCAGGTCTGCTAGGGGTGGGGTTCCACCCCCAGGTGAAAGGCCAACATTTTTAGGGGGGTCCACGGTCCAGGGAGGTCAGGTCTGCTAGGGGGGGTTCCACCTCAGGTGGAAGGCCAACATTTTTTAGGGAGGTCCAGGGGGGTCCGGACCCCCCTGACTTTTTAGGGCAGGTCGACCATAGGTGTTTTTTTTTGGGAAGGGGAGAAGAGCAGTCCACCCCCCCTTTAAGCCAAAATTTTGGACACTCCCCTAAAAAAATCTAAGGGCCCCCGCCCCCCTCCCCCCAAAGCTCGAGAGCGGTCTGGTCTGACCCCCCCTAGCGAGGCTGATCCCCTTCCCGCCTCCCGACCAATTTAGAAGTATATATTTTTTTATTTACTGTCAAAAACACGGTTTTTTAGTTAAATACACTGTTCAGGTTAAACAGTGTTTAAATACACTTTTTAGGCTTAAACAGGCTGTTTTAGCATATAAAATTCAATATTAGATCTATAAGCACTTAAATTATTAATTTAAAAAAAAAGATTTTAAATTTAGAGGGGGTTCAGAGGGGGTCCGATTTTTTAATAAAGTTTTCTTTAAATCAGTAATTTAAGGGTTTTTAGGTCTAATATTAAACTTTATATACTAAAACAGCCTATTTGGACCTAAAAAGTGTATTTAAACACTGTTTTATGTACTAAAAAACCGTGTTTTTGACAGTAAATAAAAAATTATACTTGTAAATTGGTCGAGAGAGGAGGGAGGGGGGTAGAGTGGGACATAAGTGGGCAGCTTCCCGGACTTTTTTGGGGGGGTATATCCCACCCCTGAAATTTGGGGGGGGTGTCCCCAAAATTTTATTTCGGGTATACCTCAAATACCCCATTTTTGACATTTTTAGTACTGGGAACCCACAAATTTTAGAGGGGTGTTGGCCATAGTTAGGATTTCCCCCCTCTCGCCTACCTATAGGGGTGTCAGCCTTGCTAGGGGTGGGCGACAGCTGGACTGCTCTCGATCTTTGAGGGGGAAGGGGGCCCCTGGATTTTTTCTAGGTGGGGGGAGGTCCAAAAGTTTGGCTTTAGGGGGATGCACCCATAAGTGGGCTGGGCAGCCTCCCGGATTTTGGGGGAGGGTATACCCGACCCCGAAATTCTGGATCTGAATTTGAAATTATTTTCAAAGCATTAATTTCAACTTTATTTTTGCTAATTCGAAATTATTGTTCACGAAAATACTATTTTACTGATGATTTCCAACTATTGTGGTGTTTGATCAAAAAGCAAAATTTATTTAGCACGAACTGATATATTAAAGCACTTCACTACAACATGTCGTGAAACATATCGTGTAGCAATTTTAATTAAGTATAAGTTTAAACTAAAGAAACTATAAAACAACGACTTTTTCAGATCTTATTTTTTATGTACCCTTTCTCGCACAGTAAAAAACACACTTATTGAAAACTAGTCTATAGACAGACTTGTTGCCCCAACGATGGTCAGCAAAAATAAAAATTATGTACTGACTGACTGTGTTGGGTGGGATGGGGGAAGCCTTATCCTCAAAACTTTTAAAAAATACTGAAAATCAGCATTTTGTGATGTTTTCAGCTTTATTGTTTTTAATCACATTTATTTTCTACCTATCTTTCCTCTTTATATAACTTTAAAAATTGAACAGTTTTTGCTATTTTATCTGATTAGTTCCCCTTTTAAAAGCAATACAATATGACTCATTACTGTATGTCGTTTTATACTATATTTAAAAAAAAACAATTTTTTAAGTTTTGTTCAAAAAAAAAGACTTAAGGCGCTAAATTTAAAAATATGTAATTTTGTACTTTTATAAAATTTTATAATCGTTCTGTCATGCAACAATTTTTTTCAGGGTCCATTTTTTAGCGAGCTTTGTAATTTTTTTTCGTGGTTTTTTGGCACATATCACACTCTTCACGTTTTGAGCAAAATAATAAATTAATTATTTTAAACATTTTTTTAAACTAATAATTAGTAACTTGTAATCACTATTGCAATATTCGGTATTTAAATTTAGGGCAAGTTGAATTAGAGCATGTACCACTGAAACGCACAGCTTTGCGAAAATTTGATATTCCGCTAAGCGTTAAAGCAGGTATGTGTTTTAAAAATATTTTAAAAAAACTTTTTAAATTTAAATGTAAACTTTAAAAAGTTTCTTATTTTGTTATGCAGGAAAATCTTTCCTTAAAATAAAATTGAAAACAATCAAAATCTGTTGTTAATATGAGTCATGGCAAAAAATGTTTGTTTCTTTACAAACAAACAAACAATACACACTGAATCCTAAAAAATGCCCAGAATAGCCATACGCAACACAGCAAGGTCTTTGACCCTGCCACCTGAGTTGACTGCAAAGTCTCCTTGTTATTGGTTTGCCTTCCCGTGGCTTTCTTCGTTTTCACAAAGGCCAGGGGCAAACAGCGGACAAATAATTGCTTGGTAAGAGCATTACGAATATCCCAAAATATAGTGGTTTTACAGCAGGAAAAAAAGAGCTCCCAATCCCATCCCATACTTCTTTCTTCTGAGAGTAAAGCTGAAGAAAAAGACGATTCTGGCCTGCACGCGGTGGGAATGCAAACCGAAGCGAAACAATACCTTTCAACCCTTTGTTTTCAAATCAGGATCAGAAGAAAACCAGTCAACTCTGGCACCTTTTTGCCAAGCTCCAATCCAAAACCCACGCTCTGGCTGGAGCTTCAAATACTGCGCGCGGGGGACATCGAAACCAACCCTGGTCCATAGGTGGGCAGGGGGGGGGTTGGGGGGGGGTTATACCCCCCCCAAAATTTCGGATTTTGCTGACACCCCCCCTTAAATTTGGGGTAGTCGGGGACACCCGCCCCCCCCCCCAAATTCGCCACCTAAAGAAAAATTTTTAATTGTTATAAAAGGAATAAAAAATTTTTCCGCGCTTCGCGCGGAGTGTTTATTACCTTATTTCCCCGTTCATTACCTTTTATTACCTTTAAATTCCCCCGCTACGAGGGCAGTTTAAATTTCCCTGCTACGCGGGCAGTTTAAATTGGCAATTTATCTTAATTTTTCAATTGCAAATCGATTATCCCATTCAGTAGTTAAGGCATACATGTTTAATAAAACTACTATAAACACTATTGTCCTTTTTTTAACGTTTTAAACACATGTTATAAATGTATAGTATAGCTATAAAAAACCTTAAATTTTGTAATTAGTATCATTTGGAATTAAAATTTCTAGTGTATTTTAGCGCCTCAAATTATAAATTTTCTCCTCCGGGGGGCATTGTTCCCCCCGAACCCCCCCCCCCGACTGAATTTTTAAGATCACAGAAAATTATGTAGAAATTAGGTAAAAAAACAAAAGTAAAATGTATGTTCACGCGATCACCAGGAGACGATTTTCAAACAGTTTTTAGTTAATATTTTAAAAACTTTTCGCCTCTGGCGGCTGGGGGCACCCCCCAGACCCCCCGGTCGACGCTTTGCGTCGGCTGGCTCAGCTACGCGGCGTAGACGGCGGCGCTTCGCGCCGCTTTTACAAAACTTTTTATCCCGCCCCCAGGACCGACGCCCCTGAAATGAAATCCTGACTACGCCACTGCACATTATTATTAAAAGAATTAAAAAAATAAAATTTATAAGTTGCAATAAGGTCTTATTTTAATCTTACACAGTTTAAAAGCATTTATAAGCTTGTTTTACGTTTTTTTACGCATTTTAAGCTCATTTTAAGGCAGCGCGGAAATATTGGGGTACACCCCCCCTAAAAATTTGGGTCTTGCTGGACACCCCCCCCCCTAAAATTTGACCCCCCCCCCCTATACCCCCCCCCCAAAATCCCGCAGAGGCTGCCCACCTATGCTTATGCACCTTAGGATATCAGTGGGGTCAAATTTTACAGAAACAGAAAAACGGATGATCAGCAAAATCTGTTGGGTACAAAAATCGCATCATATCCACAAAACAAGTTGCACCAAAGGTATTTGTAAACAAAGAGCCTTGTCTCAAAACATTTTCTTGAATTATTAACTTATTAAACATCTTATATGAAAATGAAATTTTTAAATAAAAGTCGATTTGTATCTGTATTTTAAATTCTGAAAGATCTAAAATAACGCAGAAGGGAGTTCCAAGATTTAGCCATTTACAAGATTTCAAAATAGACTTTCATAAATAAGCAAACTTTCACCTACATTAAAAAAGATTTATGCAAAAATTATATCAGTAGGCAGTTAGTATTCCAATTTACAGTTTACTCGATCGCTGATATGACTTTTTTATAGATCAATTTGTTGGTGATCACTTAGTTTTGTTGTCAATTATTTGCACATAATTTTGTTAAAAGTGTTTTATATTTTCTACATTTGGTATTTTAATATATTTTCTCTGCTTTTTCCCTGGTAATGTTTTTTTTTAAATTTTTATAAGTGACTAAATTTAAAGTTTATTCATAAAAATAACATGTAATAAACATAAGTAACCATAGTAATTCAGGACATGTTTCACAAAAAATAAGTTAATAGAACAAAAACCCAGTGTTTAAAAACAATAAATTATCTTAATCATTACTAAAGCCAGCCGGTACCAATAAACTAGTATTGTCCCTACAAACCAATATCACACTTTGGAGCTCCTGCCATTTAAAACTGAGAGACCTCCTGAGCTCCACTCTTTAAATGAGCGATTTGGTATATGTTTTAATTATTCTATTCGAATTTTTATAATTTTTAATAAGTTTTACAAAAGTTTAGCTTACAAAAAAATTTTGAAAAAAATATTCTATGAAATTATTCTTTAATTATTCACGAAATTCATTACCGCAGAGCTCCAGAGCTCCAGGGCTTCTGCGGATATCGGAAAGGGGGGGGGGGCTTGGCTCTAAAAAAATCTCTATTATAAACTACTTTTTTCCACAAGAATTCAATTTTCAAGTAAAATCCAACACAAGAAACTTGCACAATACAACATAAGGTCTATGCTATGCTTTTATTTGTTTATTTATTTTCTTTTTTGCAAAATAGTTACTCAAGAAAAAGCACAAACTGATTGAAACTAAAATATGTAAAATGTTTTTAATAGACCCTTATGGTGGCGCTCGATACTAACCGTTGGAATTTTGAAATACACACATATACAAATCGAGCGTCCAAAGTCGGGGGAATAAAACATGCTGAAAACATGCTACCAATGGTTATTGCATATCAAACTAAATACTCGTAAATTAAACTAAACAAAAAATATTTATATGATATGTTTCCTACAAAAATATGTTGCAATATTTATGTTTTTATTGTTTTATTGTGTTTTTACATTATATTTAAATAAATTTTAAAACTTCAAAAACATGCAAAAACATGCTAGAATTAAGCTGTGAAATAATAGATTTAAAATCAAATTGAACTAAAAATTAATTATTTTGTGTTTAAATAGGTTATTATCCGCATTTAAGTATTTTATGTGACTAAAATTCAATTGTTGACCTATAAACGTGTGGAACTTTCATAACATGCAAAAAACATGCAAAAACATGCCAGAAACTAGCTGTAAAATAACACAATTAAAATCAAAATAAACTTAAAAAATCGTTTTTATATGTAAATAGGCTGATATATTTGCATTTCTGTCTTTTATTTAATTGAAATTTGAGTGTTAACCCATAAACGTGTGGAAATTTCAAAAAAATGCTGAAAACATGCAAAAACCTGCAAAAACATGCCAGAAAAACATGCCAACTTCCTTGCGCCTTGCATTGATTCGACTTTCTTTGATGGTCAATTTAAAAGGATGACCACGGGTGGGCTGCAGGTTAAACTTAAAAAAATAATTGGCTTGCAAATTGTTTAAGCAATGTGTAATTTTAAAGCACTCATATAAATCAATTTTGTCTCTTCGGTCCTTTAATCTTTCTAAACCTAGGTAATCCAGTCTTTGTTCATAACCAACAGGTAACAACTTGCATTTATAAAATAACCGTCTAGTGAAATTTTGTTGCACTTTTTCCAGAATTTTTGTTTATTTTTTTAAATAGGGGTGCCCGACTCCCCACGCGCACCTGCCAGAATCGTCCTACCATAGGACTTATATGCTCTCAGAAAATTATTTCTAGAGTTTGAATTGAATGTTCTAAAAATTAGTGATATCACTCTTGAAGCTTTTTTTGCTGTGATTTCACAGTGTTTAGAGAATTTCATATCATGGGATATATAAACACCTAGGTCACGCACCAATTCTGTAGTTGCAAGTACATTATTACCAAGCTTATATTTACAAATTAACTCTTTGCTATGATTTTGAATATGAAGAACTTCACATTTATGATCTGATAATTGCAATTGCCAGTCTTGTGACCAGCTGTGTATTCTATCTAAATCTTTTTGAAGTCTTAAGGTTTGAATGTGGTAATCTTTAGATGAAGATTTTGCAAACAACTTTATATCATCTGCAAAGAGTCTAATTTGTGAGCACTTAACACAATCAACAATATCGTTAATATATATTAAAAATAAAAATGGACCCAAAACAGAACCCTAAGGAACTGAACTTTTTACAGGAAATGATTTGGATACTGAGTCATTAATCACAACTTTAATTTCCCGCCCAACTAAAATTCAACTAAAATTCTTTTATCCATTTTAAAAATTAACGAGAAACACTATATTTTTCTAGCTTATATATTTTGGGGGGGCCGGGGGGGCGAGGATTCCCGCCCGCCCCCCTCCACTAAAAAAAACAAACAATTTTTGATGTGACACGGTGTCAAAGGCCTTGGCAAAATCCAAGTAAACGACATCAATTAGAAGTTTATCTTTTAGTGCCTGCGTCCACTCATTAAAAGTTTCCAACAGCTGTGTTATTGTAGAACTTTTTGCCTTAAAACCATGTTGAAACCTTGACAAAATGATATGAAAAAAGACAAGAAGTTCTTCTTTGACAAGCTGTTCCATTAGTTTACAAGAAAAAAATGTAAGTCAAATTGGACGATAATTTTCTTTTAGGCTTTTGGTGCCTTTTTTAAACAGTAAGTTTAATAAAGCTATTTTCCAATCAAGTGGTAATTCCCCCAAAATCAAAAGACATCTGAAAGATTATTGCCAAAGGTTCAGCAATAACTTTAGCCAAGCGTTTTAAAAAGTAAGCTGGAAAACAGTCAGGTGTTTGAGACAATTTGTTTGGGAGCTTTTTTAGGGCTTTAAATACCTTTTTTGTGGTAAATACCATGTTGTCCAACTTCCCAATATTTGGTGGATTAAAATTTGGCAAGGTATTATCATCATCAGTAAAAACAGAAGCAAAATAATTTCCAAAAAGTTCAACTTTTTCAAAATCTTCAGTAACAAATGTCCCATTACCTCTTTTAATTGGTGGGATAGTTTGTTTTGTTTTAATTTTACTATTAACAAATTTATAAAAATTGTTTAAACCCCCTGAATTTAAAATTTTTGTTTTTTTATTAGTGATAAAATCTCTAACTTTATTTTTGTATACTTTGCAAATTTTTTTGTACTCTGATCTTGATTTTTCAACAATATTACGCTTATGCCAAAGTTTTTTCTTTTGATTTTGTGTATTATTCTTATATTCTTATATGTATTGGATATTGTACAATTTTTTGTTGTTTGTTGATAATTTTTTTCCAGGGACATGTCTATTGATTTCTAACAACAAAATATCCTTGAATCTCTACCAAGCATTTTCTACAGTGCCACATTCCTCAAATAAAATTTTCCAGTTGATTGTAGATAAGTATAAACTTAGCATATCATAATCTGCTTTTAAAAAATCAGGTATGTAGTTTTGAATCTTTTTTTAGGACTGTTAAGTATTTTAAGATTAATTTCAGATAAAATATAGTGTCATGGTCTGATTGTGAAAAACTGGGCGCAACAGTGACATTATTGAAAATTTTCTATTGTTTGTGAACAAAAGATCCAGATAGGTAATTTTTTTCACGAGTTGGTTGTGAAACAAGCTGATACATACCTAGCTCAATAAAAAACTCAAACCAATTATTTTCATTTTGTGTGTTTGAAGTTATTTTATCTGAAGACCAATCTACACCTGGCAGATTGAAATCTCCAGATAAAACAATGGTTCCTACATAATTTTCTGTTAAATTCCTGATTAGCTTAAGTATTAGATTTTCTTTTTCTTTGCTAGTACTAAGTTCTCTGTAAATACCAATGAATCTCAGTTTAAATGACTTTTGTAAAATAATGTCAACCGCTACTAGTTCTATTGCATTGTACTTTTCCTCCATTTCAACTTCAACTACTCTAAAAATATTTTTAATTAATAGGACTACTCCACCTCCTCGTCGCTGCTGTCGATCCCTTTGATAAACATTAAATTTCCTATTTTTGTTTATCATGTTGTTTGTGGTTGTTTCAGTGAGCCATGTTTCACAAATAAAGCAGATATCAAGAATACCATAGATAGAATCATCACCTGAAATCAGAACATCAAGCTTGTCTAAGGAGTTAGCAAGGCTTCTTGCATTCATACACAAAATTTTTATACTAGTTATAAGATTTAGTTTACTACAGTCATAGATGAACAAGAAGGGGGGGGGTAAGGGTAGGGTGGGGTCCACCCCCCCTAGCCTCGAAATTTCCACCCCCCTAGAAAAAAATCCAGGGGGCCCCCTCTCCCCAAATTTTCGAATTTTTTACCCCTGACCCCCTCTAGATTTCGAAATCTGACCCCCCCTCCCCTCTTGAGAAAATTTTAAGTACCATACTTTTTTTATACTAAATTTTCTAGCAAAAACGTCCTATTATTTAAGTTATTATGGTTTAAAACCATAGGTGAGAAAGGGGGGGGCAGGGTGGGGTCCACCCCCCCTAGCCTCGAAATTTTGGGCCCCCCCCTAGACGAAAATCTAGGGGGGGGCATAGGTGGGCCGCCTCTCGGAGTGTGGGGGGGGGGGGTCAAATTTTAGGGGGGTGTCTGGCAAGACCCAAATTTTGAGGGGGGTGTACCCAATATTTCCGCGCTGCCTTAAAATGAGCTTTAAACACGTAAAAAACGTAAAACAAGCTTATAAATGCTTTAAAATTGTGTACAATTAAAATAAAACCTTATTGCAACTTATAAATTTTATTTTTTAATTCTTAATGTGTTTATATATTCTTAGAATTAGATTAGAAATCATAGTTTTTTTAATAATTATGTAATAATAGAATAGTAATTATATTGTCTTGATTATAAAGTCAAGTATCACAAACTTTTTAATCTATAATCTTATATTTAATTAAAAGTTATATAGGTACATACATTGGCGTAGCCAAAGCCAGGGGGGTCAAGTCAAGACCTCCCTTTTGGGTCGGCAAAGGGAAAAATTTGGAGTTCAACCCCCCTTTTAGGTTGCCAAGGAAAAATTTGGGGGGTCTAGAACAGTGGCGTTGGCGTGCCCAGAATTTCAGTTGGGGGAGGGGCGGTCTGGGGGGTAAATACTAATCCTGAAGGAGGGTCTGGGGGTGGTAGCCCCCCAGTAATAGGGGGTCTGGGCGACGAGAGCCCCCCAGCGGGGTCAAGGGGCAGAGCCCCTTGTCAGGGGGGTCCGGGGGGCAGAAAGCCCCCCGAGGGATAAAATTTTTAATTTAAGGCGCTAACATACACTAGAAATTTTAATTCCAGATGATGTTTATTATAAAATTTAAGGTTTTTTTATCCTTTTACATTTAAAACAGGTGTTTAAAACGTTAGGTAATAAAAGGTTAATAATGTTTAATTAATGGTTTTTGAATAATAAAAAAAAAATGAAGTATATGACATAAACAAGGTAATAAACACTCTGCGCGAAGCGCGGAAAATTTTTTTAGCCCTTTTATAACGCTTAAAAATTTTTCTCTGGGAGGCCAATTAGGGGGGGGGTGTCCCCCGGTACCCCAAATTTAAGGGGGGGTGTCAGCAAAATCCGAAATTTTGGGGGGGGGGGGTATAACCCCCCCAACCCCCCCCCCCCTGCCCACCTATGCCTCCAACCCCTCTGTGTCCATCTATGGTCAGGGGATATTTTATTGAAAATTCCAAAAAAAAAAACAAACAAAATTCGGATTTTAACAGTTTTTTTAAACTTTATTTAAGATTTTTCAGAAAAAATCTAAAAAAATATTTTGTTAGCTATTGTCCAGCACCGGCAACCAGGGTCGTAGCCAGGATTTCAATTGAGGGGGGGATTTTTTGGAAGGTGCTTTATAGGGGCCCACAAGGGGGGTCTCGGGGGCGGGAGCCCCCCAGCGGGCTCAAGGGGCGGAGACTCTTGTCAAGGGGGTCCGGGGAGCGGAATGCCCCCCGGGGTGGAAAATTTTTTAATTTTAAGCTTTTAAAAGGCACCAGGAAACCTAAATTTAAGTATGGAATCTTTATTTATTTTCTGTTGTTATTTTTAAATTAATACATTTTTAAATTAATACAACAAAATAAAATAGTTTTAGGTATTTTATTACCAATTATTAAAAATCCTAATAAAACCGCTTTTTTATAACAAAAAAATGGTTGAATCGTGACTTCCTGCTCTTTGATACTGCCGCTTTTATGCAAATATTTTCACATAAAAAAAAATACAATATTTTAAAACTCACTGCACTAATGTTTTGAATTATAAATAATTCCTTTTTTATAAATAAGAGTTTTCATGAACCTATATCATTTTAAATAATGCATTTCAGATAGCTTTAATACATTACAGAGTGATTTGGAAAAAAAAATTTTTTTTTTCTAATTTTTTAAAAAAACCAAAGGGGAACCCTTACAAAATTTTTTGCCTTCCCAGAATTTGAGGGGGGATTAATCCCCCCAATCCCCCCTGGCTACGGCCCTGGCGACATATAACATAAGATACTTCGGTCACTGGCCAAAATAACGGCACTGGTGTATCCCTACTTTGAAATGTAAAAACAACAAATGACCATAATATGTAAATAATAAATATCAAACGCCCATAAAACCACCATGGGCAGTGGCAGTGCGCCGGACTGGGAAGAACAAGCCTGGAATTCAAAGGAGACCAGGTTCAATTCTGATTTGGGTAATTTACTTTCTGTCTGTCTAAAAGCAGTCTGTTTGTCGTCACAAAAAATAATCGGGACTTCTTAACAAGTTTTGTTTAAAAAAAAAAAATGAAAAAAACAGAGTGCATTGAAAACGCCATAAAAATTCAGCAAACAACTTTTGCTCAAATTTTTACAAATTACTAAAAAAAAACTTGCGCTAACAGCATTTCAAACAGTTTATTTCTAATTTTTTGCTAATAAAAAGGTTTAGTAAGTAAGTACAGGGCGTTTTACTTACCATAGCTTTTCCCTCCACAGCTAGATCAATATTTCCCATGTTTTTTAGTCGCTTGGGTAGACTATTCGTCTTTCTATTAAGCATAAGATACAAAAAACTATGGTCCTGGGATTTCTGTTTCTGAGCAACGTCAAAACTTTGCTCGTACGCTTTGTTGGAAAGCGAAATGGCGTAATTTTCCAATAATCTAAATATTTTTCGAAAATTTTAAAGGCACACTAATAATACATAATAATACTCGGTGATTTTAAGGGGGAGAAAAAGTGCCACAAAAGCGGCGCGCAGCGCCGCCGCCTGCGCCGCGTAGCGGCGCCAGCCGACGCGAAGCGTCGGCCGGGGGGTCTGGGGGTGTCCCCCCAGCCGCCGGAGGCGAAATTTTTTTAAAATATGCACTAAAAACTGCTTAAAAATCGTCCCCTGGTGTTTGCGTGAACATACATTTTACTTTTGTTTTTTTACCTAATTTCTGCACAATTATGTCTGATCTTCAAAATTATCAGGCGATGAAATTGTATATAACACAACTATCTATTTTCTGATGTCTTTAAATTTTGCGAATGAGTATGGTGTAAGTTATAATAACAAAAAATATTACTGATAATATTAATTTTACTGTATATATATATAAATCTGACCTTCCCGCGTAGCGGGAAAAATTTTTATATTGATTAATTTCTGATTTTAGAATGCACTAAGATTTGTATTAAATTTTTATAACTCAATATTTGAAAAGTAAAAAAAATCTATACAAACTGCCACGCTTCACCATGGGGGGAGGTGGAAAGGCGGACAACCCCACAAGTGTAAAAACCGTTGTTAAGGGGTTTAAAACAGCCATTATCAAACCTACATATCTTATAATATATGAGTTTTAACATCTATATAGTATTGCCATTCAATATCTGAGGCAAAGGCACATGCCTTAGCTATGTATTGAATGGTACAATCCATCGAAATTAAAAAAAAACTAACAAAATGATTAATGTACACTTCCCGCGAAGCGGGAAAAATTTCAGTTTTTTGGGTATTTTTATGCTTTTGGAACGCATCAGAAATGTTTCTGAATTTATATATAAAGAAAAAAATTTTTCTCCCAAAATTCAAAAAACGTAAGGGTCCCCCCTTACGAAAAAATCCGGCTTCGCCGGTTTTCGGGGGGGGGGGCGGTCACCCCCCTCCCCGCCCCCCTGGCTACGCCACTGTGAAACTTCTATATAAAAAAGTACGGAAAAGTAGGCCATTATAATGAGCCTCTCCATTTAAATGACACTCTCCACTATAATGGCATAGTAGCCATTTTAACTCGCCGAATTAAAATGGAGAGAAAGCTATTATTATAGCGATTTATTGATTTAATTTCACTTCATATATACTCATAAGTGTAATACTGTCCGGGCCGCACGAGTTTTTTCGTGTTGGTTTAATACTGTCCGACACGGGTGAAACTCATGCGGCCCGGACAGATACACTTGTGATATGGAGTAAAAATATGCCCCTGAAGTGAAATTAAATCAATAAAAGGCTATTATAATCATAGGTGTTTTTGGTTGGGTCCGCTAGGGGGGGGGTCCACCCCCGGGTGGAAGGCCAAAATTTTTTTTGGGGGGGTCCAGCGGGGTCCGGACCCCCCTGGCTTTTTAGGGGGGGTCGACCCCGGGTGCGAGATTTCAAATTTAGAGGGGGGGTCAGGGGGGTCCAATTTTTTAGCAAAATTTTTTTAACTCAATAATTTAAGTGTTTTTAGGTCTAATATTGAATTTTATGTATTAAAACAGCCTATTTAGGCCTAAAAAATGTATTTAAACACTGTTTTTAACTAAAAAACCGTGTTTTTGACAGTAAATAAAAAATATACTTCCAAATTGGTCGGGAGGCGGGGGATGGGGGGTCAGCGTCGTTAGGTAGAGGGGGGGTCGGTCAGGCCGGACCGTTCTCGAGCTTTGGGGGGAGGGGGGGGCCCCCTTGAATTTTTTCTGGGGGGGGAGGTCCAAAATTTTGGCTCTAGGGGGGGGGGGGGGGTGCACCCCTCTGCCCCCCCCCCAAAAACACCTATGATTATAATGGCTTCTCTCCATTTTAACTTGCTGAATTAAAATGGCTACTATGCCATTATAGTAGAGAGTGTCATTTAAATGGAGAGGCTTATTATAATGGCATACTTTTCCGTACTTTTTTATATAGGAGTTGCACATTTTTCGGTATATTTGGTGATATTAAGTAAAAGTAAATGCGGATTACGATAACATTTCTGCTTTCAATATTAACTTAACTACAAATATTTTTAAGAATCATATCTAAACTTGAACATTATTTTGTTTAAACAAATCTTGCAAAAAATCATCAAAATCAAAAAAAATGCTCAAGTAAATACTGCACTTTAAAAAACAGATGCAAAGGCTACAATTTTACTTTTTTTTAGCATAAAACACTTTTAAGGTTTTTTAAAACATTATCAATCAATATAAGCAGGAAGTATAAAGCTTAACACACCAACACAGTGAATAATTGTGCATAAAAATAAGGTTCAAGTTAAATTATTTACATTTTAAACTCTTTATATTTCAGTATTCTGTGTTCTTATTACGATGCTTCCAAATATTTGACAATCGCTGGCAAAAAATTATTCCTGTGAGTAACAGCGCCAATGGAGTATCGGTAATTTCCCAACACCACTCAGCTATTTGAAATCTATAAAAAAAACAAAGCATTTTATAGTTGTTAAATGTTGCGTTGCCTGTAATGTTATATTTAGATGAGAATGGTTGGTTTTTCATGGCTAAAAAGGAAAAAAAGCTTTAGTTCTCAGACTGATATGACAAATGCTATGCCTTTCTGTCTGCATTTCTTGTCGGAATTTTTGAAAATTAGTAAATTTAAGAGATGAGATCTAAAAAATAGACCCTAAATAATAATCTAGGCGCCATACTAACGCCTAAACCCAAATATCTAGGTACTAGTGTTGTTAATCAGGCGTACGTAACATTTCCAGTCCAAATGGATTGTTTTAATGTGCACCCAGAAAGTGAACATATACACATAAATAATCTTCCTTTTTTGGGAGGCGGGTATACCCTCCAAAAAATCCAGAAATAACCGACCGACACCCTCCCCGCCAAAATTTATTAAAAACGCTAAAAATAAGGTATTTGGAATTTGGATTATACCCAATTTTTTTTTCTAATCACTCCCTTCCAGATTTTGGGGTCGAGTATACATCTCTCCCCCAAAAAAACCGAGAAGGCTCCCCCTATGCCTGCATTCAGACTTGTGCACTGCCCCCGGGGGTTTTATTGGGGGGAGAGGCAATTCCAAAACGGGGGTCACGGTGGGCAGCTTTTTTGAACCGGGGGAAAAAACGGGGGGGGACAGGCATGGGGGTAAAGAAAAAAAAGAAAAAAAGGGCAAAAGAGAAAAAAAGAAGGGAAAAGGGAAAAAAATGGACAAAGAAGCGAAAAGGTCAAAATAGGTTTAAAATGGATTAAAGTACATTGAAATAGGCTAAAAACTACAAAAAATTCGCGATGATGGCGTCATCATATGTCAAAAATGGCGTCATAATTTTAGGGTACGTTTTCATTTTTTTGGCGGGGGGGGGGGGGCAAATACTAACAATAAAACGGGGGGGACATTTCCAGACCGTGCACAGGTCTGTGCCAGGGACGTACCCAAGGGGGGGGGGGGGGGGGGAGGGCGGCCCCCCCCCCGAAACGGTCGGACAAGGGGAAAAATAAAGATAGTGGTTGGGCGGGGGGGGGGGCGGCCGCCCCCTCCGAAATGGTCGCCAGATAGTAAAATTTGGGGGTTTTCAGAGGCTAAAAATTCAAAATTTTCTAGCGCCTCGCTAATCGCTCGGCGCCAAACTATAAAATAATTTTAGTACCCCGATTGACCCCCAAAAACCAAAAATTTTTCTCGCTTCGCTTCGCTCAGCGGTCACTTTCAATAGTATACATACATATATATATCTCGCTATTAATCTTGCCTAATGCTAATGTTATTTCATAGTTAGTACAATATTTTTTATAAGTAATAAGTACTCACAGAAAGCAAAACAAACAATCATATTGGTGGATTTATGTACCTACCCCCCTCCTAAATTTTCCAGCCGCCTATAGTATTGGCTTGGAGTTTTTTATATAGGTAGGTAAGTACCCTAAATGACATTGAGGCGAGATGCTGCTTATGTGCTTTGGTTTACGATGTAAGGGCGTAGCCAGGGGGGGTTGTAGGGGTGGCAACCCCCCCTTTTGGGTTGGCGGAAGTAAAAATTTGGGGGTCCGAAGAGAACAATTTTAAAATATTTCCTTGCGCTTCGCTCCGCTCAGCGCTTGACATTTATATACCTTTTTACAACATTTAAGTGATGTTTTTAATGAATTTCAAAGACAATTTTAGAAAATTGTATCGTGCTATCGACGATTTTTAATGTTATACCTTTTTAAACCGGAAATTTTTCAAGTTTAACTTAAAAAAACAATGCAAATAACAACAAAAAGAATCACCTTGCGCGAAGCGCAAAAAATTTTACCCTTTTTTAATGTCTTTTTTACGGTATTTTAAAAATTTGTAGTACAACTCCTCCCTTTCGAAAAATTTGTATGGAGTACAACCCCCCCCTTTCCGAAATCCTGGCTACGCCCCTGGGTGTAGCCAAGGGGTCTGAAAGGTCTCTTAATTCCTTTTTTGTGAAATCCAGGCTCTGCCAATGTGTGTTAATGTAGTTTTTACTAAGAAAACATGTTTTTATCGCTAAAAACATTAGATAATAGGTTATTAGGCCAAAAACAGTGTATTTTACAGCTTTATCTACGTCTATCCCTGCTTTTTTAACGTTTTCAAAAATAAGGGGGGAGGAGGTCTCCGCCCCTCCTCCCAAAATTTCGTGGAAAGGGCGGAGCCCCCCCCCCCCCCCCCCCCCCCAAATTTTTTTTTGTACTACAATCCGCCCCCCCAAATGAAACTCTGGGTACGTCCCTGGTTTGTGCATTTAATCTTTAATGCTTGCATTTGGTACAACTAAGTTATAAAAAGAAAATTAACCTTTATGAATGTTTCCAGAATTTTGTTACAAGGGATGGGGGCGGGGGGGTAGGAGGGGGGGGCGGTGTGCGTAGCGGGTCATTAGGCCAAAATGCACATCCGACGTTTGTTTACAAAAATAAATTCTATCAATATGCTTGATGGAAAAACAAACACAAATCCTACCGTCTGGTAAACAGTGCCCAAAGCATAAGATCAATAATATGAACCGGGTCTTGCTGTGGCACGAATTCCCACTGCTTTTTATCAATAATCTGTTCTGCGGCAAAGAAAACCGCTTCCACCACGTCCTCTGCAGTCTTTTCTTCTCTCTTATTTGTTTGTTTGATTAGGTTGGAATAATAAGACTTTCCTTTTTTAATATATCGGTATCGTACTGGAATAACCTTAGAATTTTCCATCAGCTGAGTAAGTAACGTTTGAATTTTTCCATCCTATAAAAATTATATATAATCAATACACTATATGGACATAAGGTGTTTTACACAGTGAAGTTCCAATACACTATACAGATTAAGCCGAAAGTTGAAATTAAAATAATATGTAAATAAAAACTTTTAGTAATTTTACAGTGCAAAATAATGTGCGATTATACAGACCTGTGCACTGCCTCCCCGGGGTTTTATTGGGGGGGGGGGGCAATTCCAAAACGGGGGGGGGGGGTCGGGGGGCAATAATACGGGGGGCAAGCAGGGGAAGGAGAAAAAAAAAGAAAGAAAAAGAGAAAAAAAGAAGGGAAAAGGGAAAAAAGGGACAAAAAAAAGCGAAAATAAGCAAAAATAGGTCTAAAATGGCTTAAAATTCTAGCAAAAGACAAAACAAAGTTTCGAAAAAAAGCCTTATATTAAATGGAATAGTATAAAGCAACATAGGACTAAAAACTAAATGCCAGAAAAGACTGAAACAAGTCTCTTTAAAAGCTGTAAATTAATAACAGATTTTGTGAAATTTTCAGAAAAACAAAACCGAATAAAAACAATACGTGTAAAAGCTTTAGTTTGCGTTTTTTAACCATTAATAAAACTTAATTCACATTAATAAATTTCTCTTAAAATGGATTAACTTTTACATGAGTTAACCAGCTGTAAATACCACAGTATTAGTTAAGTCACACGTCGTCAAAACGATACAAAAAAGTATAACGCAAGTGTCGCAGTAACCATGAAAAACTTCAGTCAAAATTACTTATCGATTTTCTCATTAAATTTTTTTATTTATCATTATTTTAGTATAAAGCAAAACGTACCGCCATATTAACTTCTTTTTAAAATCAAATATCAAGTTTTAAGTCCGAAAAACATTGAAAAATTCAGATTTAATATAAGGCGACTTTTTTACATACATTAAAGTGTTTCTCGTTTATTACATAAAACAAATTAGCTGTCAATGTATTTGTTAAATTAAAAGTCGCCTTATATTAAATCTGAATTTTTCAATGTTTTTCGGACTTAAAACCTGATATTTGATTTTAAAAAGCCGTTAATATGGCGGTACGTTTTGTTTTATACGAAAATAATGATAAATTACAAAATTTAATGCGCAATGCGATAACTTATTTTGACAGAAATTTTTCATGGTTACTGTGACGTTTGCGTTATACTTTTTTGAATCGTTTTGACGACGTGTGACTTAACTAATACTGTGGTATTTACAGCTGGTTAATTCATGTAAAAGTTAATCCATTTTGAGAGAAATTTATGTGAATTAAGTTTTATTAATGGTTAAAAAACGCAAACTAAAGCTTTTACACGTATTGTTTTTTTTTGGTTTTGTTTGTCTGAAATTTTCACTATATCTGTTTTTAATTTACAGGTTTTTAAGTGTCTTGTTTATGTCTTTTCTTGTATTTTGTTTTTAGTCTTATGTTGCTTTATAATATTCAATTTAATATAAGGCTTTTTTTCTAATCTTTGTTTTGTCTTCCTGTTCTAAAACTTAAAATAGTGGGACGAAATATCAGGACTCTTCTTTGAAGCGCTGGAAGAATCTTTGTCTGCTACCAAAAAACTCACGAAAGAACAACGAAGAGGAATTCTTAAATTACTTCCTAAGCCATTCCACTTTACTGGAAGATTTGTAAAATTGTAAGTGCAATCGAGTAAATATTCCAATCCACCAACTTTTTTTAGCTTATGACAAATGAAAGCGCACCATTTTGCTGAAGGGTTATTTATAATTTGTCCCAACATTTTAATTTTAAACGTTTTATTGATTGATTCTATACATGGCATTTTCAATCCGTAATTTTTATAATCTTGTATCATTACAGTACGTTTTATCTTCGGTAGTTTAAAATTCCAAGTGTAGTTGGTAATAAATTTTTTAATTTGCTTTAAGGTTTTTTTGTCAACATATAAATTGATTAATGGATAAACTAGCTGAGACAGCCCAAGAGATTTCAAGACTAAAATACGTCCAAATAAAGTTAGACCTCTAGTGTGCCAAGAATTTAGGGATGTGTGTATTTTCTCTCTTGAAATTTAATTTAATCATATTTTCTTTATTATGGTCGAAATTTATTCCCAAAATTTTTATAGGCTTAGTTCCCACATTAAATTTATCCACTTTTGTGTTATTTATTGTTTTAAATTTGCCTATTCCGGTACATTGCGTTTTATCAGTGTTGAGTTTTAACCCTGAAAAACTTTCAAAAGTAGTTATTGTTTTTCTAGCTTTTTTTACAGATTTTTCATTTGACAAAAAAAAGGGTTGTATCATCAGCAAATTGTACTATTTTATATTCATGACCTAAGGTTGTTATACCTTTAATTTCGGGATCGTTTCTGATTTCAATAGACAACAATTCTATTGCTAGTATAAACAAATATGGACTTATTGGATCTCCTTGGCGCACACCACGTTCGAGTGAGAAATATTGTGTTGTATATCCATTATAAGAACCACGGTAAAAGCATCAGTGTATAAAAGCTTAATATATGTTATAAATTCTTGTGGAATTCCGTAACATGCCATTGTCTTAAATAAGTAATTCCTATTTAGTGTGTCAAATGCTTTTTCAATGTCAAGAGAAAGCATATAACCTTCTAGTTGTGTTTCGTCCGCCCATTCCATAAGATCGATAATTTGTCTGATATGTTCACCAATATATCTTCCTTTAATAAATCCAGCTTGATCTTCGTGAATTAATTTTGGTATAATTTTCTTAAGTCTGTTTGCTAGCGCTTTGCTAATTATTTTGTAGTCTACATTTAGAAGCGTAAGAGGTCTCCAGCTTGGGATAATTAGTAGATTGCGAAATGGCTTAGGAAGTAATTTAAGAATTCCTCTTCGTTGTTCTTTCGTGAGTTTTTTGGTAGCAGACAAAGATTCTTCCAGCGCTTCAAAGAAGAGTCCTGATATTTCGTCCCACTATTTTAAGTTTCGAACAAAGACAAAACAAAGTTTCGAAAAAAAGCCTTATATTAAATGGAATAGTATAAAGCAACATAGGACTAAAAACTAAATGCCAGAAAAGACTGAAACAAGTCTCTTTAAAAGCTGTAAATTAATAACAGATTTTGTGAAATTTTCAGAAAAACAAAACCGAATAAAAACAATATGTGTAAAAGCTTTAGTTTGCGTTTTTTAACCATTAATAAAACTTAATTCACATAAATTTCTCTCAAAATGGATTAACTTTTACATGAATTAACCAGCTGTAAATACCACAGTATTAGTTAAGTCACACGTCGTCAAAACGATTCAAAAAAGTATAACGCAAACGTCACAGTAACCATGAAAAATTTCTGTCAAAATAAGTTATCGCATTGCGCATTAAATTTTGTAATTTATCATTATTTTCGTATAAAACAAAACGTACCGCCATATTAACGGCTTTTTAAAATCAAATATCAAGTTTTAAGTCCGAAAAACATTGAAAAAATTCAGATTTAATATAAGGCGACTTTTAATTTAACAAATACATTGACAGCTAATTTGTTTTATGTAATAAATAGAAACATTAAAGAAAAAGTCGCCTTATATTAAATCTGAATTTTTCAATGTTTTTCGGACTTAAAACTTGATATTTGATTTTAAAAAGCCGTTAATATGGCGGTACGTTTTGCTTTATACGAAAATAATGATAAATTACAAAATTTAATGCGCAATGCGATAACTTATTTTGACAGAAATTTTTCATGGTTACTGTGACACTTGCGTTATACTTTTTTGTATCGTTTTGACGACGTGTGACTTAACTAATACTGTGGTATTTACAGCTGGTTAACTCATGTAAAAGTTAATCCATTTTGAGAGAAATTTATGTGAATTAAGTTTTATTAATGGTTAAAAAACGCAAACTAAAGCTTTTACACGTATTGTTTTTATTCGGTTTTGTTTTTCTGAAAATTTCACAAAATCTGTTATTAATTTACAGCTTTTAAAGAGACTTGTTTCAGTCTTTTCTGGCATTTAGTTTTTAGTCCTATGTTGCTTTATACTATTCCATTTAATATAAGGCTTTTTTTTCGAAACTTTGTTTCGTCTTTTGCTAGAATTTTAAGCCATTTTAGACCTATTTTTGCTTATTTTCGCTTTTTTTTTGTCCCTTTTTTCCCTTTTCCCTTCTTTTTTTCTCTTTTTTCTTTTTTTTTTTTTTCTCCTTCCCCTGCTTGCCCCCCGTATTATTCGCCCCCCGACCCCCCCGTTTTGGAATTGCCCCCCCCCCACCATAAAACCCCGGAAAGTAGGCAGTGCACAGGTCTGTATAATCGCACATTATTTTGCACTGTAAAATTACTAGAAGTTTTTATTTAAATATTATTTTAATTTCAACTTTCGGCTTAATGTGTATAGTGTATTGGAACTTCACTGTGTAAAACACCTTATGTCCATATAGTGTATTGATTATATATAATTTTTATAGGATGGAAAAATTCAAACGTTACTTGCTCAGCTGATGGAAAATTCTAAGGTTATTCCAGTACGATACCGATATATTAAAAAAGGAAAGTCTTATTATTCCAACCTAATCAAACAAACAAATAGGAGAGAAGAAAAGACTGCAGAGGACGTGGTGGAAGCGGTTTTTCTTGCCGCAGAACAGATTATTGATAAAAAGCAGTGGGAATTCGTGCCACAGCAAGACCCGGTTCATATTATTGATCTTATGCTTTGGGCAATTTTTACCATACGGTATGATTTGTTTTTGTTTTTCCATCAAGCATATTTATATAATTTATTTTTTTAAACAAACGTCGGATGTGCATTTTGGCCTAATGACCCTCTACGCACACCGCCCCCCCCTCCTACCCCCCGCCCCCATCCCTTGTAACAAAATTCTGGAAACATTCATAAAGGTTAATTTTCTTTTTTATAACTTAGTTGTACCAAATGCAAGCATTAAAGATTAAATGCACAAACCAGGGACGTACCCAGAGTTTCATTTTGGGGGGGGGGGGAAGGTGGATTGTAGTAAAAAAAAAAAATTCGGGGGGGGGGGGGGGGGGGCTCGCCCTTTCCCGAAATTTTTGGGGGGAGGGGCGGAGCTCCCCCTATTTTTGAAAACGTAAAAAAGCAAGGATAGAAGTAGATAAAGCTGTAAAATACACTGTTTTTGGCCTAATAACCTATTATCTAATTTTTTTAGCAATAAAAATATGTTTTCTTAGTTAAAAATAAGATTAGCAGACATTGGCAGAGCGTGGATTTTACAAAAAAGGAATTAAGAGACCTTTCAGCCCCTTGGCTACACCCAGAGGCGTAGCCAGGATTTCGGAAAGGGGGGGGTTGTTGTTATACAAATTTTTCGAAAGGTGAGGGGTTGTACTACAAATTTTTTAAATACCGTAAAAAAGACATTAAAAAAGGGTAAAAATTTTTGCTGCTTCGCGCAAGGTGATTCTTTTTTGTTGTTATTTGCTTTGTTTTTTTAAGTTAAACTTGAAAAATTTCCGGTTTAAAAAGGTATAACATTAAAAATCGTGCGATAGCACGATAAAATTTTCTAAAATTGTCTTTGAAATTCATTAAAAACATCACTTAAATGTTGTAAAAAGGTATATAAAGGTCGAGCGCTGAGCGGAGCGAAGCGCAAGGAAATTTTTTAAAATTGTTCTCTTCGGACCCCCAAATTTTTTACTTTCGCCAATTTCCCTCGAGGAGATTGCCACCCCTACAACCCCCCCTGGCTACGCCCTTACATCGTAAACCAAAGCACATAAGCAGCATCTCGCCTCAATGTTATTTAGGGTACTTACCTACCTATATAAAAAACTCCAAGCCAATACTATAGGCGGCTTTAAAATTTAGGAGGGGGGTAGGTACATAAATCCACCAATATGATTGTTTGTTTTGCTTTCTGTGAGTACTTATTACTTATAAAAAATATTGTACTAACTTTGAAATAACATTAGCATTAGGCAAGATAAATAGCGAGATATATGTATGTATACTATGTATACTATAGAAAGTGACCGCTGACCAAAAAGAAGCGAAAAAATTTTTGGTTTTTTGGGGTCAATCGGGGTACTAAAATTATTTTATAGTTAGGCACCGAGCGATTAGCGAGGCGCTAGAAAATTTTGAATTTTTAGCTTCTGAAAACCCCCCAATTTTACTATCTGGCGACCATTTCGGAGGGGGGCGCCCGCCCCCCCCGCCCAACCACTATCCTTAGTTTTTCCCTTGTCCGACCGTTTCGGGGGGGGGGGGGACCGCCCTCCCCCCCCCCCCCCCCCTTGGGTACGTCCCTGGCACAGACCTGTGACGGTCTGAAATGTCCCCCCCCGTTTTTTTGGTTGTTTTTCCCCCCCCCCCCCGCCAAAAAAATGAAAAAGTACCCTAAAATTATGACGCCATTTTTGACATATGATGACGCCATCATCGCGAATTTTTTGTAGTTTTTAGCCTATTTCAATGTACTTTAATCCATTTTAAACCTATTTTGACCTTTTCGCTTCTTTGTCCATTTTTTTCCCTTTTCCCTTCTTTTTTTCTCTTTTGCCCTTTTTTTTCTTTTTTTTTCTTTACCCCCATGCCTGTCCCCCCCCCGTTTTTCCCCCCGGTTCAAAAAAGCTGCCCACCGTGACCCCCGTTTTGGAATTGCCTCTCCCCCCAATAAAACCCCCGGGGGCAGTGCACAAGTCTGAATGCAGGCATAGGGGGAGCCTTCTCGGTTTTTTTGGGGGAGAGATGTATACTCGACCCCAAAATCTGGAAGGGAGTGATTAGAAAAAAAATTGGGTATAATCCAAATTCAAATACCTTATTTTTAGCGTTTTTAATAAATTTTGGCGGGGGAGGGTGTCGGTCGGTTATTTCTGGATTTTTTGGAGGGTATACCCGCCTCCCAAAAAAGGAAGATTATTTATGTGTATATGTTCACTTTCTGGGTGCACATTAAAACAATCCATTTGGACTGGAAATGTTACGTACGCCTGATTAACAACACTAGTACCTAGATATTTGGGTTTAGGCGTTAGTATGGCGCCTAGATTATTATTTAGGGTCTATTTTTTAGATCTCATCTCTTAAATTTACTAATTTTCAAAAATTCCGACAAGAAATGCAGACAGAAAGGCATAGCATTTGTCATATCAGTCTGAGAACTAAAGCTTTTTTTCCTTTTTAGCCATGAAAAACCAACCATTCTCATCTAAATATAACATTACAGGCAACGCAACATTTAACAACTATAAAATGCTTTGTTTTTTTTATAGATTTCAAATAGCTGAGTGGTGTTGGGAAATTACCGATACTCCATTGGCTCTGTTACTCACAGGAATAATTTTTTGCCAGCGATTGTCAAATATTTGGAAGCATCGTAATAAGAACACAGAATCCGAATATAAAGAGTTTAAAATGTAAATAATTTAACTTGAACCCTATTTTTATGCACAATTATTCACTGTGTTGGTGTGTTAAGCTTTATACTTCCTGCTTATATTGATTGATAATGTTTTAAAAAACCTTAAAAGTGTTTTATGCTAAAAAAAAGTAAAGTTGTAGCCTTTGCATCTGTTTTTTAAAGTGCAGTATTTACTTGAGCATTTTTTTTGATTTTGATGATTTTTTGCAAGATTTGTTTAAACAAAATAATGTTCAAGTTTAGATATGATTCTTAAAAATATTTGTAGTTAAGTTAATATTGCAAGCAGAAATGTTATCGTAATCCGCATTTACTTTTACTTAATATCACCAAATATACCGAAAAATGTGCAACTCCAATATAAAAAAGTACGGAAAAGTATGCCATTATAATGAGCCTCTCCATTTAAATGACACCTCTCCATAATGGCATAGTAGCCATTTTAATTCAGCAAGTTAAAATGGAGAGAAGCCATTATAATCATAGGTGTTTTTTGGGGGGACAGAGGGGTGCACCCCTTCCCCCCAGAGCCAAAATTTTGGACCCCCCCCTAGAAAAAATTCAGGGCCCCCCCCCCCTCCCCCCCAAAGCTCGATAGCGGTTCGGCCTGACCCCCGCCCCAGCGAGACTGACCCTCCTTCCCCCTCCAAACCAATTTGGAAGTATAATTTTTTATTTACTGTCAAAAACATGGGGTTTTTTTTGAAAAAGTGTTTAAATACATTTTTTAGGCCTAAATAGGCTGTTTTAATCAATATTAGACCTAAAAACACTTAAATTATTGATTTAAAAAAGTTTTGTTAAAAAATCGGACCCCCCTGATTCCCCCTAAATTTAAAATCTCGCACCCCGAGTCGACCACCCCCCTAAAAAGCCAAGGGGTCCGGCCCCCCCTGGACCCCCCCCTAAAAAATTTTGGCCTTCCACCCGGGGGTGGACCCCCCCCCCTAGCGGACCCGACCAAAAACACCTATGATTATAATAGCCTTTTATTGATTTAATTTCACTTCACATATACTCATATCACAAGTGTAATACTGTCCGGGCCGCATGAGTTTCACCGTGTTGAACAGTATTAAACCAACGGAAAAACTCGTGCGGCCCGGACAGTATTACACTTGTGAGTATATATGAAATGAACTTAAATCAATAAATGGTTATTATAATAGCTTCCTCTCCATTTTAATTCGCCGAATTAAAATGACTACTATGCCATTATAGTGGAGAGTGTCATTTAAATGGAAAGGCTCATTATAATGGCATACTTTTCCGTACTTTTTTATATAGGAGTTGCACATTTTTCGGTATATTATATATTTTTGATATCACCAGATTGCAGGTTATGATATTGCGTAAGTCCGCGTTTTTATTTTTTTAGTTTTAAAGTATATAGTAAGATCTTTGGAAAAAAATGAATTTTTGAGTTGGTTTTCAAATAAACACGAAAAACCGTTTAAAAGCATTCTTTGTTGTTTTATATTAATTTTTTGAAGTGGTATTATATTTTAGGTGATAATATCTTTTAGCGTTTGATGTTTTAATGTGTTTTTTGGTTTGTGTTATGTAGGCGTTCTTTATATTATTTGGATATGTTCCTGGACTCCGTTTTGGCAGTGGCTGGTTTGGGTTGGGGGTTTTTTTTGGGGTTTGTTGTGGTGGGGGGGAGGGGCGGCGCCCCCGCCCCCCCCCTTTGTGGAGTGGATTTTTTGTGGGGGGCTTACGTCTTTTGAATTTTGGGAGAAAAATTCTTTTCTTTATATTAATTCAGAAACATTTCTGATGCGTTCCAAAAGCATAAAAATACCCAAAAAACTGAAGTTTTTCCTGTTTCGCGAGAAGTGTACATTAATCATTTTGTTAGTTTTTTTTTAATTTCGATGGATTGTACCATTCAATACATAGCTAAGGCATGTGCCTTTGCCTCAGATATTGAATGGCAATACTATATAGATGTTAAAACTCATATATTATAAGATATGTAGGTTTGATAATGGCTGTTTTAAACCCCTTAACAACGGTTTTTACACTTGTGGGGTTGTCCGCCTTTCCACCTCCCCCCATGGTGAAGCGTGGCAGTTTGTATAGATTTTTTTTACTTTTCAAATATTGAGTTATAAAAATTTAATACAAATCTTAGTGCATTCTAAAATCAGAAATTAATCAATATAAAAATTTTTCCCGCTACGCGGGAAGGTCAGATTTATATATATATAGTAAAATTAATATTATCAGTAATATTTTTTGTTATTATAACTTACACCATACTCATTCGCAAAATTTAAAGACATCAGAAAATAGATAGTTGTGTTATATACAATTTCATCGCCTGATAATTTTGAAGATCAGACATAATTGTGCAGAAATTAGGTAAAAAAACAAAAGTAAAATGTATGTTCACGCAAACACCAGGGGACGATTTTTAAGCAGTTTTTAGTGCATATTTAAAAAAATTTCGCCTCCGGCGGCTGGGGGGACACCCCCAGATTTCCCGGCCGACGCTTCGCGTCGGCTACGCTACGCAGCGAAGGCGGCGGCGCTGCGCGCCGCTTTTGTGGCACTTTTTCTTCCCGCAGACCGCCCCCCGAAATGAAATCCTGGCTACGCCACTGGAGGGGGGTTTTTTTTTTTTTGCGTTTTCAATGCACTCTGTTTTTTTCATTTTTTTTATAACAAAACTTGTTAAGAAGTCCCGATTATTTTTTGTGACGACAAACAGACTGCTTTTAGACAGACAGAAAGTAAATTACCCAAATCAGAATTGAACCTGGTCTCCTTTGAATTCCAGGCTTGTTCTTCCCAGTCCGGCGCACTGCCACTGCCCATGGTGGTTTTATGGGCGTTTGATATTTATTATTTACATATTATGGTCATTTGTTGTTTTTACATTTCAAAGTAGGGATACACCAGTGCCGTTATTTTGGCCAGTGACCGAAGTATCTTATGTTATATGTCGCCAGGGCCGTAGCCAGGAGGGATTAGGGGGATTAATCCCCCTCAAATTCTGGGAAGGCAAAAAATTTTGTAAGGGTTCCTCCTTTGGTTTTTTTAAAAAAATAGAAAAAAATTTTTTCCAAATCACTCTGCAATGTATTAAAACTATCTAAAATGTATCATTCAGAATGATTTAGGTTCACGAAGAAAGCTCTTATTTATAAAAAAGGAATTATTTATATTTCAAAACATTAGTGCAGTGAGTTTTAAAATATTGTATTTTTTTTTATGTGAAAATATTTGCATAAAAGCGGCAGTATCAAAGAGCAGGAAGTCACGATTCAACCATTTTTTTGGTATAAAAAAGCGGTTTTATTAGGATTTTTAATAATTGGTAATAAAATACCTAAAACTATTTTATTTTGTTGTATTAATTTAAAAATGTATTAATTTAAAAATAACAACAGAAAATAAATAAAGATTCCATACTTAAATTTAGGTTTCCTGGTGCCTTTTAAAAGCTTAAAATTAAAAAATTTTCCACCCCGGGGGGCATTCCGCTCCCCGGACCCCCTTGACAAGAGTCTTCGCCCTTTGAGCCCGCTGGGGGGCTCCCGCCCCCGAGACCCCCCTTGTGGGCCCCTATAAAGCACCTTCCAAAAAATCCCCCCCTCAATTGAAATCCTGGCTACGACCCTGGTTGCCGGTGCTGGACAATAGCTAACAAAATATTTTTTTAGATTTTTTCTGAAAAATCTTAAATAAAGTTTAAAAAAACTGTTAAAATCCGAATTTTGTTTTTTTTTTTTGGAATTTTCAATAAAATATCCCCTGACCATAGATGGACACAGAGGGGTTGGAGGCATAGGTGGGCTGGGGGGGGTTGGGGGGTTATACCCCCCAAAATTTCGGATTTTGCTGACACCCCCCCTTAAATTTGGGGTACCCGGGGACACCCCCCCCCCAAATTCGCCTCCCAGAGAAAAATTTTTGAGCGTTATAAAAGGGCTAAAAAAATTTTCCGCGCTTCGCGCAGAGTGTTTATTACCTTGTTTATGTCATATACTTCATTTTTTCGTTTATCATTCAAAAAACATTAATTAAACATTATTAACCTTTTATTACCTAACGTTTTAAACACCTGTTTTAAATGTAAAGGGACAAAAAATCTTAAATTTTGTAATAAACATCATCTGGAATTAAAATTTCCAGTGTATTTTAGCGCTTTAAATTAAAAATTTTCTCCCTCGGGGGCATTCTGTCCCCCGGACCCCCCTGACAAGGGGCTCTGCCCCTCGACCCCGCTGGGGGGCTCTCGCCCCCCAGACCCCCCATTACTGGGGTGCTGCCCCCCCCAGCCCCCCCTCAGGCTCCAGTATTTACCCCCCAGACCGCCCCTCCCCCCAAATGAAATTGTGGCCACGCCAACGCCACTGTTCTAGACCCCCAAATTTTTATCCTTGGCAACCTAAAAGGGGGGTCGAACTCCAAATTTTTCCCTTTGCCGACCCACAAGGGAGGTCTAGAGACCCCCTGGCTTTGGCTACGCCCATGTATGTACCTATATACCTTTTAATTAAATATAAGATTATAGATTAAAAAGTTTGTGATACTTGACTTTTTAATCAAGACATTATAATTACTATTCTATTATTATGTAATTATTAAAAAAAAACTATAATTTCTAATCTAATTCTAAGAATATATAAACACATTATTATTAAAAGAATTAAAAAATAAAATTTATAAGTTGCAATAAGGTTTTATTTTAATTTTACACAGTTTTAAAGCATTTATAAGCTTGTTTTACGTTTTTTACGCGTTTTAAGCCCATTTTAAGGCAGCGCGGAAATATTGGGTACACCCCCCAAAATTTGGGTCTTGCCAGACACACCCCCCCCCCCAAAATTTTACCCCCCCCTATACCCCCCCCCCCCCAAAATCCGAGAGGCTGCCCACCTATGGTTGGAGGTAAGCAACCCCCCCCCCCCAAAAAAAAAAGTGGAGGGAAGGTTAACCCCCAATTTCGGAAAAATGAAGAAAAAATGTCTTTAAAATGTCTTCTAACTGCCTTCACACTTAAGTTTTGGGTCAAAATGAGCTTAAAGCAATAAAAAGCCCAAAAATTCAATAAAAAGGGTTTTTTCACCTAGAATTAACGTGTTTTTTTATTGCCTATTTTGCCTTTAAAATTGAAAAATTATATGGGTAAAATGCACTCTAGAAAAAAAAAATGATAGGGTAAAATGCGTTTCTGGGATTTTAAGCCCCCCCCCCCCTAATTTCAGGATTAACCTTCCCGCCCCCCTTACTCCAGACCAACTTACGCAATGGTTGGTTATATTTGCTCACCTATCGTGGGTACAACGTAAATTGTTATTAGCTCTCCTTACCCCCTCCCCGAAATAATAGTAAATGTGCCCAGTGGCGTACCCAAGGGGGGAGGGTGAATTGCGGGGGGCGCCTTTCTCCCTTCAAAATCTAGTGAAGCCGGATTTGTTCGTAAATCTTCAGTTTTTTTTAATTATGGGAAAGAAAAATTTTTTTAATATTAATAGTCGAAAAAAGCTGATCCCTTTCAAAAGCATATTAATAGTCAAAAACCAAATTTTCTAAATTTGCTAAATTTGGGTTTAACCCCCTTTCACTCCGGACCAACTTACCTATGTATGCCTCTGACCGCCCTGGGCGCACTGAAATTCTAATTACGCTATTTTACTTTTTTAGTATTTTTTAAATATTAATGTAAAGATCTTATAGTTTTTTAAAGAATTCAAAAAAATTTATATTTTAAATTTTTAGGCGATTAAAAATTTTATTTAGGGATTTATTGCTTCTGAAGGTGTTGGTCATTTGTTGAGCGTATTGTGGAAAGAAGGGGAAGCGGCGGTGCGAAATGAAATTAAATTAAGTTTGAATAATCCAAACAGTGTTACACAAGTCCGGCAGAAAGAAAGAAAGAAGAAAAAGCAGACATCTGCCAATAGAAATTCATCTTCAAGTTTAAACAATCCAAGCAATGTTACACCAGCCCAACAGACACCGGTCAATAGAAATTCATCTTTAAGTTTAAACAATCCAAGTAATGTTACAGCCATACATGGGCAAGTTGGTCCGGAGTGGGGGGGTTAAACCCCAAATTAGGAGGGGGCGTTAAATCCGAGAAACGAAAAATACCCATATCGTTTTTTTTCTGGAGTGCATTTTACCCATATCGTTTTTCGAATTTGAAGGAAAAATGGGTAAAAAACGCTAATTTTAGGTCAAAAAGCCCTTTTTATAGCATTTTTGAGCTTTTTATTGCTTAAAACATTCATTTTGACCCCGAAACTTAAGTTTGGGGGCAGTTAGAAGTCGTTTTAAAGACATTTTGTTTCTTGATTTTTCCAAAATTGGGGGGGTTAACTTTTTCTCTCCCCCCCCACTTCTGAGTGGGGGGGTTAAACCCCCCTTCTCAGAATATTGGGGGGGTTAACCCCCCCAACCCCTCCCCGTGCCCATGTATGGTTACAGCAGCCCAACAGACACCGGCCAATAGAAATTCATCTTCAAGTTTAAACAATCCAAGCAATGTTATAGCAGCCCAGCAGACGCCGGCCAGTATTTTACCGCAAACAACCTTAAATTCAGCCGTTAGAATAGATATGTATGTATGTGTAATATTGTTAAAGAAAATAAATTACTAGTCCAGTAATTTTAAATATATTTAATATACTAAAGACTAAAGATTTTTTAAGACACATTTAGTCCTAATGATCAGATAACAGAAATAATATTATACTAAGCATAGTCTATGCATAGTTTAATTCTACTGTTTTCATCATTTCATTATTTCTTTTTTTCCTCCTTTTCTATTTCTTTTCTTTCTTTTTTTTATCAACAACATCAATTCTGCGACTTAATTGTCGCCATTATGAAATACAATTCTAACAGATATCAATGAACATAGCTATCTGATATGACTTTAAAGGCTCAAAAAGAGCTCTTATTTAATTCAGTTTTAAAGCTTTTCTTGAATGCATCTAAAGAATCGACAGTTACTTGAGATGAGAATAGGTTGTTCCAAGGTGTAACCACCCTATTAGCAAAAGAAAATTTCCTTGCATTGATTCGGCTTTCTTTGATGGTCAATTTAAAGGGATGACCACGGGTAAACTTTAAAAAAATCACTGGCTTGCAAATTGTTTAAGCAATGTATAATTTTAAAGCACTCATATAGATCAATTTTGTCTCTTCAGTCCTTTAATCTTTCTAAACCTAGGTAATCCAGTCTTTGTTTTTAACCAACAGGTAACAACTTGCATTTATAAAACAACCGTCTAGTGAAATTTTGTTGCACTTTTTCCAAAGTGTTTATATCTTTTTGTAAATAGGGGTTCCAAACTGCACTAGCATACTCCAAAATTGGTCTAACACAGGACTTATATACTCTGAGAAGATTATTTCTAGAGTTTGAATTGAATGTTCTAAAAATTAGTGATATCACTCTTGAAGCTTTTTTTGCTGTGATTTCACAGTGTTTAGAGAATTTCATATCATGGGACATATAAACACCTAGGTCACGCACCAATTCTGTAGTTGCAAGTACATTATTACCAAGCTTATATTTACAAATTAACTCTTTGCTATGATTTTGAATATGAATAACTTCACATTTATGATCTGATAATTGCAATTGCCAGTCTTGTGACCAGCTGTGTATTCTATCTAAATCTTTTTGAAGTCTTAAGGTTTGAATGTGGTAATCTTTAGATGAAGATTTTGCAAACAACTTTATATCATCTGCAAAGAGTCTAATTTGTGAGCACTTAACAATCAACAATATCGTTAATATATATTAAAAATAAAAATGGACCGAAAAGAGAACCCTGAGGAACTGAACTTTTTACAGGAAATGATTTGGATACTGAGTCATTAATTACAACTTTAATTTCCCGCCCAACTAAAAATTCTTTTATCCATTCTAAAAATTTACCAGAAACACCATATTTTTCTAGCTTATATAACAATTTTTGATGTGACACGGTGTCAAAGGCCTTGCAAAATCCAAGTAAATGACATCAATTAGAAGTTTATCTTTTAGTGCCTGCGTCCACTCATTAAAAGTTTCCAACAGCTGTGTTATTGTAGAACTTTTTGCCTTAAAACCATGTTGAAATCTTGACCATAGGTCACCGACCTTCGACGGCTCAGGGGGGGGGTCCACACCCCGGGGTGTGGAGGTTTTTGACCTCCAGGGGGGGGGTCACACCCCCGGGTGTTTTTTTGACAAACAGCAGGGGGGGTGGTCACACCCCGGGTACCATTTTTTTGACCAAAATTGACAATTTTTTGACGAAATTTGACCATTTTTTAAGCATTTTTTGGGAAATTCTAGTTAGGGGGGGTGGTCAAAAATGGGCCTTAGGGGGGGGGTAGGGGTTCAAGGGGGTCGATGGGGGGGGGAGGGGTCAAAAATGGGCCTTAGGGGGGGGGGATAGGTGTCAGAGGCCGTAGGGGGGGGGGCCCCCCCAACACCCCCCCCCTTCGGTGACCTATGATCTTGACAAAATGATATGAAAAAAACAAGAAGTTCTTCTTTGACAAGCTGTTCCATTAGTTTACAAGAAAAAGATGTAAGTGAAATTGGACAATAATTTTCTTTTAGGCTTTTGGTGCCTTTTTTAAACAGTAAGTTTAATAAAGCTATTTTCCAATCAAGTGGTAATTCTCCAAAATCAAAAGACATCTGAAAGATTATTGCCAAAGGTTCAGCCAATAACTTTAGCCAAGCGTTTTAAAAAGTAAGCTGGAAAACAATCAGGCGTTCGAGACAATTTGTTTGGGAGCTTTTTTATTGTTTTACATACCTTTTTGTGGTAAATACCATGTTGTCCAACTTCCCAATATTTGGTGAATTAAAATTTGGCAAGGTATTATCATCATCAGTAAAAACAGAAGCAAAATAATTTCCAAAAAGTTCAACTTTTTCACAATCTTCTGTAACAAATGTCCCATCACCTCTTTTAATTGGTGGGATAGTTTGTTTTGTTTTAATTTTACTATTAAAAAATTTATAAAAATTGTTTAAACCCCATGAATTTAAAATTTTTGTTTCTTTATTAGTGATAAAATCTCTAACTTTATTTTTGTATACTTTGCAAATTTTTTTGTACTCTGATCTTGATTTTTCATCAATATTACGCTTATGCCAAAGTTTTTTCTTTTGATTTTGTAGTTTTCTTATATGTATTGGATATTGTACAATTTTTTTTGTTATTTGTAGATAATTTTTTTCCAGAGACATGTCTATTGATTCCTAACAACAAAATATCCTGGAATCTCTGCCAAGCATTTTCTACAGTGCCACATTCCTCAAATAAAATTTTCCAGTTGATTGTAGATAAGTATAAACTTAGCATATCATAATCTGCTTTTAAAAAATCAGGTGTGTAGTTTTGAATCTTTTTTTTGACTGTCAAGTTTTTTAAGGTTAATTTCAGATAAAATAGTGTCATGGTCTGATTGTGAAAAACTGGTCGCAACAGTGACAGTATTAAAAATTTCTTTATCGTTTGTTAACAAAAGATCCAGATAATTTTTTCACGAGTTGGTTATGAAACAAGCTGATACATACCTAGCTCAATAAAAAACTCAAACCAATTATTTTCATTTTGCGTGTTTGAAGTTATTTTTTCTGAAGACCAATCTACCCCTGGCAGATTGAAATCTCCAGTTAAAACAATGGTTCCTACAAAATTTTCTGTTAAATTCCTGATAAGCTCAAATATTAGATTGTCTTTTTGTTTGCTAGTACCAAAATATATAATATACCGAAAAATGTGTAACTCCTATATAAAAAAAGTACAGAAAAGGTGGCCTTTATAATGAGCCTCTCCATTAAAATGACACTCTCCACTATAAGGGCATAGTAGCCATTTTAATTCGGCGAGTTAAAATGGAGAGGAAGCTATTATAATAGCCATTTATTGACTTAATTTCACTTCATATATACTCACAAGTCTAATACTGTCCGGGCCGCACGAGTTTCCCCGTGTTGGTTTAATACTGTCCAACACGCAGAAACTCGTGCGGACCGGACAGTATTAGACTTGTGAGTATATATGAAGTGAAATTAAGTCAATAAATGGCTATTATAATAGCTTCCTCTCCATTTTAACTCGCCGAATTAAAATGGCTACTATGCCATTATAGTGGAGAGTGTCATTTAAATGGAGAGGCTCATTATAAAGGCCACCTTTTCTGTACTTTTTTATATAGGAGTTGCACATTTTTCGGTATATTATATATTTTTGCTAGTACTAGGTTCTCTGTAAATACCAATGAATCTCAGTTTAGATGACTTTTGTAGAATAATGCCAACCGCTAATAGTTCTATTGCATTGTACCTTTTCTCCATTTCAACTTCAACTACTCTAAAAATATTTTTAATTAGTAGGACTACTCCACCTCCTTGTCGCTGCTGTCGATCCCTTTGATAAACATTAAATTTTTTGTTTTTTATAATCATTTGGTCAGTGGTTGTTTCAGTGAGCCATCTTTCACAAATAAAACAGATATGAACAGCACCGTATGTAAAGTCATCTCCTGAAATCAGAACATCAAGCTCGTCTAAGGAGTTAGCAAGGTTTCTTACATTCATACACAAAATTTTTATACTAGGTATAAGCTTTAGTTTACTTTAGTGATAATTAAGTAGCATAATATCCTATTTTGAAACATTTAGGGGAGCCTTGAGAGTGATGTCGAACAAAAAGGGATCACCATCAGCAGAATACCGAAGCGAAACCTTTTTGTTCTGCTCTCTAAGCTCCCTAAGTTTGCCAAGCAATTCCTATTGACAGACTCGCTGTTCCTCATTCAGTGACGACCTTACATAAACTTTATCAAATTTAGTGACCCCCCTTGGTCGTCCTCCTGAACGTACAGCTCTATTTCTGATGTATTTATTGAAGTCCTATTTTTAGGAGCCTGGGCCGGTCACCAGCTTTTCCAATACGAAAAAACTCAACTAGAGTGACCTCTCCCAAATCGCCACTATCCAGAGTCTTCAACAACTCCATCACATTCTTTTTTCCCCTTCATAGGAATCGTTCTCCGGTAGGCCAGATACGACCAGCATCATCTCATGTTCTCTTTGCACCTCCATGCGCTTAAAATAACTGAAACATAGGAAGAAGACACTGTAGAACACGTTCACAGATGGAAGCCACCAAGTCGGTGTTGACACCAGGAGCTCGTTCCTTCTCCATCATGGCGAACCTCTTTTCCAAATCTGCCAACTTTTTGTGTAGGTCTGCGTTCTCTGCTTCCAGTCTGGCAATTTGATCATCCTTTGTTTCTCTTGGAATGTTGCAGTGGATGCGATTTATTGTTCTTTGACGTAGTGTGTGCCTCGTTTCGGACACGTAATTGAAACTATTGCCCTCGTTGGAGTACTATATTTATATAAGGTTATATTAACCTAACTTTAATGCGCTCTGACTAAGATCTTGAAAGTCCTAGTTGGGGGCGCGTTTCACTTAAAGCGAACCCCAATCCAATTGGTGCATTAACTGTGGTTGCAATATACAATTACATTATTTTTGTTAAGTTTTTATGGTATATATTTTTTATCTTGTCCTTAATATTTAAAAAATACAAAGATCTGAAGTTATACTCAGTTCCATTCCAAGGATTACATTTTTGGGTGGTTTTGGTCAGATCCGCTAGGGTGGGGTGGAAGCCTCTACTCCCCTGGCTTTTTAGGGGAGGCGTCAAGGTGCGAGATTTCAAATTCAGGGGGGTCCGATTTTTCACAACGTCTTTTAAATCAATAATTTAAGTGTTTTTAGGTTTAATATGGAACAATCATAGATGTTTTGGTCGGGTCCGCTAGGGAGGGAATCCACCCCACGGTGGAAGGCCAAAATTTTTTAGGGGGTCCGGACCCCCCCCCTTGCTTTTTAGGGACGGTGGACGCCGGGTGCGAGATTTTAAATTTGGGGGGTCTTAGGGGGGTCCAATTTTCTAACAAAATTTTTTTAACCGAATAATTTAAGTGTTTTTAGATCTAATATTGAATTTTATGTACTAAAACCGCTTATTTAGGCCTAAAAAGTGTATTTAAACACTGTTTTTAACTAAAAAACCGTGTTTTTGACAGTAAATAAAAAATTATACTTCTAAATTGGGGGGCGGATTGTAGTACAAAAAAACATCTCGGGGGGGGGGGGGGCAAAGCCCTTACCCCCCCCCCCCCCCCCCCAAATTATTTTTGGGGGGGGGAAGCCTCCCTTAATTTTTGAAAACGTCAAAAAAGCAAGGATAAACGTAGATAAAGCTAATGCACTGTTTTTGGCCTAATAACGTATTATCCGTTATACGTTTTTAGCGGTAAAAACATCTTTTCTTAGTTAAAATTACTTGGTTAAAAGCGAAGCGGAAAAATTTTTTGGTTTTTTGGGATCAATTGTGGTACTAAAATTATTTTATAGTTTGGTGCCGAGCGATTAGCGAGCGAGGTGCTAGAAAATTTTAAAATTTTTATCCTCTGAAAACCCCTAAATTTTACTATCTGGCGACCATTTCGGTGGAGGGGGCGGCCGCCTCCCCCCCCCCGCCCAGCCACTATTCTTATTTTTCCCCCTGTTCGACTGTTTCGGGGGGGAGGGGGGCGGCCGCTCTCTCCGCCCCCCTCCCCGCCCCTTTGGTTACGTCCCTG